>KV744810.1:77363-90272 GCA_001692735.1 Lepidopterella palustris CBS 459.81 | reverse complement strand
GCACTTACAGGCACTCACAGGCACTTACAGGCACTCACAGGCACTTACAGGCACTCACAGGCACTTACAGGCACTCACAGGCACTTACAGGCACTTACAGGCACTTACAGGCACTTACCAGCCTGGTTGATCCAAGAAAAAAGCAGCTCATCCTGGTCTTGTCAACAGGTCCCCAGCCTCCAGGCCGACGTAATCAGTAATTTCCAGCCTCGACTGGTCGTCCTGCTTGCGAGCTGCCTGGTTGGGATCGATTCCTGATTCCTGCGAGTACAACAGGTTACAGCGACATTCTGCAACACTTTCAATATTGGGGACCTGGTACCCCAATGCTGTATCTAGCGGTGGTGTTCCTTGAAACTTTTGTCGCGCGCTTTAACATAAGTAGTGTCCGGAACGGGAACGAAAAACTCTGCAAAAACGTCTCTGGAAGAATGACCGCAACCATGGTCCGCCGTGACAGCGAGTAATTTACAGCAGATTCGGGCCTTGCCGAATATGTCTCCCTCTGTTGAAAAGATTACGCAAATTCGCGGCCGGAATCCCATGTGGATCAGGTACAGCCTCCGCTCGATTGGTTCATTATTTCTTAGCCTGTCAGCTTCCTTGCAGTGTTGGCCACATCCTCTTCATCCGTTCACGCCATGCTGTTTTGCCAGCGGGTCTTGTAGCCGACCGCTATGTCCCGCCATTCGTTCTCATCCCGGGAAACAATCCGGACGTGGCACTAATTGGCAGACCTGGCAGACTGGTCCTGGGAGCGCCCATTTAAAGATCTGCGAATCCCCAATATTTCCCTTGACATCGTACACTCACTCCTTCACACCAAGCTGGGCCTTGTATACATTCTTTTCGCTGTAGAGCTTCACTCCTTGAGCTTACAGTATTCACACCTTCACTACTTCTATATCATACACACATAGCGACCTACGCACCAACAATCCTTAACAACCACAAACAATATACATCATGCAGCTCATCGCCGTCGCAACTGCAGCTCTACTCGTTGCTGCTCCTGTCGTTCAGGCGCAAAAGGCATACGTTTATAACCAATGCTCCTTTCCAGTTTATCTCTGGTCTGTCTCCGCCGACAGCTCCTCTGGCATGATTACTCTCGAAAGCGGCTCGGGCACGTACAACGAGACCTACAAGACCCCTAGTGTTGGTGGCGTCTCCATTAAGCTTTCCAAGACCGACTCCTGCGCAGACCCAACTCCCATTACCCAGTTTGAGTACACTCTTGCCGGTGGCGATATCTGGTACGATATCTCCAACGTCAATTGCGTTACCACCAGCTGCCCCTTCTCCGCCGGTGGCATGTACATGGCAAGCGGAGAGGGCTGCCCTACCCGCAGCTGCGCGGCTGGACTTGCTGTCTGCGCTGGCGCATATACCGCCTCGAATGACGACCAAAACTCCCTTGCCTGCACAGGAACTGCCGATATCAATCTTTACCTCTGTACTTCATCCGCACCATCGTCAAAGCGTGCTGTCCAGATCGAGATCGAGGCGCCAGTCCACAGGCACCAGCACCGCCACCCACACTGGCGACACACCTCCTAGAGGAGGCCATCATCCGCGCCTCCTCATGGGCGGCACTCACCGCAGTTCATCAACTTTCAATTCTAACCTTGAAAATTTGGAGAATCTTTTTTGGCCCTTCGGCCGGTGTTTTTACGGAAACAGTGTTTGAAAAAGCCTGCGTTCAAACTATGAAAAATTGGGGTTCCGGATCTAAGGGGTGGGAAGACAGCGTCGCAGGAGACATTTTTTTTGCTATCGACGCGCACCCACCGCTTAACTTTGTCTTGCACAGTTGTCAATTATTTAGAAGGCAATGGGGATTTTGGGGCTTGAGATTTGGACGGCTTTATGGGCTTTACGATGTTATGATTTATCTTCGCTGAGTCGTTGATATTCGGGCAACCTAGATCTTTTTTATATAGTGTGCCAGGGGACTTCTTTTTTGCACGCTCGGCTTGGAGGTATCACGATCGCTTTTGGCAATAGATTTCTTTGATGTGTGAAACTTTGGTTTTATAATTGACTACTGGCGCGTGATTCTTGATGTTTTGAAATGTTTCTTCACTCATTAGAATGGGCTCATGGAAACTCCTGAAATCAACTCTACGCGCCGAGCCAAAACGGGTTCAACCTTGGTCTTCATGAATCGTACTTCGCATGAATCGTACTTGGCCCGAATCGTTCGAACCCTGCCCCGAACCTCAACCTTGAAACTTCCAACGCCTCTCCTGCCACTGGCCAGCACCAGCACCAGCCAACAGCAGCCTCAGTCAGCTTCCTCTCTTTTGGTTCTGAACAGCATTTTGGTCGCACGATGCACATGGCGTGTTTCCATCGCACTCGCGTTTCATACAAGCCCCCGAGTGGTACAGTTGCCTGTCGAACAGATAGCGTGAGGCAGTGCGGTGGCTATTATTGGACGTTATGAGAGGATTATGCGGAAAGCCGTGGAGCTGATGCGAGCGTCTACGAACGCGTCAGGCTTTTGCATGATGGTGTTCCTTCAGTTCTGTGGGATCTGCACACTACTCAACACAACCTCCCCGTCTTATGAAGCATTCAGCTCTGATGATTATTGACTTGACATACGCAGTGTATCGTATATACGACGACTCTTATGGCGCAGCTCATCCCGAGTAGTGCGGGCAAAATTTCCGTGGAGCCACGAGCTGATGGGCGCGGCAGGAAGAGAACTTTCCCCAGTGGGACTTGTGGATGAGTGTTCTGACTAGTACAGCATCTTCAATTAATCCGCCAGCATAGCCTGAGTCCAACTTTTTGTGTCCAGTTTCAGGAAAGATGCTTGGATTCATTGCGATTTTACTCGCCCGAGTCACGTTCCAAGGTTTCCACCTACCGCTCTTTGAGTCTCGGTTTAGGAGATGATTCATGATTCTGCTTACGCCTATCTTCTGCTTCTCCCATATGGCGTCGTTCTACTCCCATGTTGGACAGCTTCTCTCCGACCCTTCGGTTGGTACCTTTGAGTAGTGTACGGCGGTTTCTAGGATCGATGGATCGTTGGATCGCTTTTCTTGTGGGCGTGGTACAAGACTTCTTGCATGTAGATCCACAGAGGCTGGGCCTATGGCAGTGCGATAATACCATTGGCCCGATGCTGAGAAAACTCAACGGATAAAAGCATGCGGAGCAGTAGACGGAGGTTGGGGCTCGTTCAAAACCGGAACCGGACACAAGTTCATTCCTCACTCCACTATACTTACAAACGGTTTTAGGGGATGTCCTAATCTTATATACTAGCCAGTCGTTTTTGTTCGCCCAAACCTACAACGAATGGCTACAACCGTGAATCGACTTGGAGCGGGCAACTTAGCCGATTCACTGGCCTTCCATCTTTGAGCTCCATTCCATCGCACTGGGTTTGTTTGCTTCCTGCTTCATCATTTACACTTTACGCTGCCGTCACCTCTCCCATCTCCGAGTTTGTCACACCATCGCTGCGATCATGTATGCGGGGAAGCTGCAGAATGTATTCTCCAACTTTGGGAAAGATATTACCTCGTGTATGAGCCTCGGCATCAGAATCCAATTCACAGGTCTCTTCCGCAGTCAATCTTTCCTTGCCATTGTCCAACTGGTAAAATCTCCACAGATTTACTGAAAGATCCATAGCTAATGGCAGTTATACAGTCTCCACCTTCCGCTACCATTCTCAAGTCGTAAAAGACGTCATTCTACGTTCTAAAATCGAGTCGAAGACTTTCGACAAGCTTATCGGCGATACAGACGTGGACATACTTGAGGTAGTTTAAAACTCTTAGCTCTCAAATTCTCGACGAGGTTTGTGTGATAATGTAGTCCTTCAGTTTCAAGGCACTATTCGGGCCGTTTCTTCAGTGTTCCATCCGTGCGAAGCAAGTTCCACCGTCGAGTCACGTAGGACAGAGTGGTGCTCTGTCAGTTACTTCGTCCACGTAGTAGGTTGGGTCGCTTCACCTGTTCAGCAGGGTTTTATTTCCTGCTCAGCCTCGTGTGTTCTTTATTTTGTAGTTCTCAAGTTAATTCTCAACTGTGCTGCCCCTTTGAAACGTTGGTTCTTTAAATATGGCTTTGGATGCGATCATAGATGATGTCGGCCTGTGTCTGTCATAAGATACTCCCACTACTCTACTGTCGCTATTACCCTTTTCTTTCTTTCTTTTTGGACTGAGCAAAGATGCTTGCGCCTTTGAAATCTTTATGGAATCACACTGATGGTCAGACTATGGCATGGCGTCTGGAGCACATAATTCGAGGAACTTGTGACATCCTCTCCGCCTGCTTAACCATCATATCACTATGCGTGTGGGCGGTCTTGCATTTCAATACTCCCAAGAACAAAGGTTCAATGCGACAATGCGGGCGTAAGATCGGCTGGCTGCTCTTTGGGCTTTTTGCACCTGCTTCTCCCTCGCTTCTCAGTCGTTTTGCTAATAAAGAAACCTTTAAATCGAATGATAATGAGATAAGTATATGATTGGCCGTGCTAGTGGAGAAATAAATGCTCACAGCAGTGTTTTCAGACCTCTGTGGAATCTGACTTGAAATCAAAAAAATTCGAATTGCCCTCAACGTCACCCTTTGCCGACGACCCACAGCTATTCTGCCTTTATAGGTGGCTCTGCTCTTGATTACATTATTTTATTTTATTTTATTTTATTTTATTTTATTTTATTTTATTTTATTTTTATTTTTATTTTTATTTTTTTATTTCTTTTATTTTCTTTTTTTAATTTTTTTTGGAAGCCTGAGAATCAGAGACACCTATCCGGCGGTCGACATCGTCTTAGTTTCACTTCCTGGGGCATCTACCTTTTAGCAGAACGTGACAAGTGCCTCATACCAAATCTATCTCTGACCATATCAACGATAAGATTAAAGCCAACACCATGGCCAAGACATTGGTTTGTCTTCAAGCTTCATGGCTCTTCTTTCAATGCACCACGAGGCTACGAGGCTATCTCAGAGCCTCCAAGCTCCCTCCTAGAACTTGACGTTTTTGGGCATTGTGTGTGTGCCGTCACCATCTACCTGCTATGGTGGGACAAACATCTTGTCTTGGAACAGCCTACGGTTGTCGAGGGCGACTAACTGGAGGACCTGGAAGCAGTATTGTGCATCGGCAGCCCCATTGGAGCGTCCTCCAAGATCAACTTTCCGTCAGAAGAGCCACATAACTTTTATTCCAGAAACCTATCTAACGATGCTTAGACAGACTACATGAGCACACGAGAGGAACACATTAAAAAAGGACGCCTAGAGATGAGTAAGCTCAAGTTTTAGTTAGCACAATGTCTTCTCAATGTATATGAGGTGGCCCTTCCGTTTGATTCTCGTGGATCAATTACATTATAATCACCTTTAGCCTCATCCTCCCACTTCTCCAGTCTGAGAGCACTCGGGGTCTGACAACGGAAGAGAAGAGTATAGTTATGGTATCTGACTTGAAACGAGAAAACACATGAATAATGACCTCAGTCTAACTTGCCCAAGTATCATAGTTTGAGCCTGCGATACGCTCTGCTGTCAGCTGGCTTCCAAAATTACTCACAAGCGAGATTACTTTCCCAAGCGACTCGCCTTAGACAACTAGTACGGCACGGCAAAGAAGCAACCAGCTCTGTCGGAAAAGATCCACAACTTCCCTGATTTAACGCTATTCCATGCAGAAGACAATTTGAAGGCCTTCAGCGAGATGTAGGAATACTTTATGGGGTTTACTGTCTCCGGAATGGTCCATGATTCCATGATTGTTTTCATCTCGTCGTTTGGAATGCGTCTTTTAGCATTCAACTGCAAAAATTCCCCTGTGGCGGCTTTCTGGGTCGACGCTGGCTGCGTCTGGCTTCGTTTTCGTCACTTACTACTTGACGCTTGCGCGGGTTTTCGCGCCGTACAGACGCTCGGGGTACCTCATTTCTCCAATCGTCCACTTCTTTGGAATATGTTACGTTGCGGTGAGAGCGTACCTCGTTGTTGAGTGTTTCTTGAATATTCCCCATCTTCATGACAAGGCTTTTGACATGCCAAATTGGTCGCAGTAGTTTCTTCACTTTTCCTAGTGCTGTGGTAGAGAATGTCTGGCCATATCTTGTCTTTAGATAAGTGTAGTTAGATAGGCTTTATGATGCAATGAGTAATGAAAATTTGCTGTGAGGTTAAGACGATTTCCTAGGGAATATGATGTAGGATACATGCATACGAATGGTGATAATCAGTAAATAAAGAATTGGGGATGGACCTAGCCATCGTTAAATGGTGAGAGCTCAAGCAGCGCTAACCAAACGTGGCGTCTGCCAGGGTCTACATGGATTGGCCAAAACGCTGTAGCACATGAAAGCTTCCCTCATCCCATCACCACCACAACCACAACATCACCACCAACATCACCTCGACCGAAATACTGTCTATAGACATTAAGATACAACATGGACAAGTTCCAGGCTTTCGGGAAGAATATTTCGTAAGCCTTCTCATTCTTCCTTCACCTCGGACTCCTGCTGCTGCCTCCAAACATCTTGCTGGCTCCTTATTAGATGCTGACATGAGTGCCATACCAGTGCTACCTTCACGCCTTTTGCGGCTAGGACTCAGCAGTATGTCAAAGAGCAGCTTGGACAAGCCGAGGACAAGGTACGATAGGTCCTTCAATGCCGTTATCATCCAACAGCGAGCTTCGACTGCGCCTCGTACTCGAGCCAGATCAGCACAATTGACACACCACGACCACAGACCCAGCTCCCTCCCGACTACATCGAGCTCGAGAAGCGAGTCGATGCCCTCAAGCAAGTCCACACTAAGATGCTCCAAGTGACGTAAGTGCCCTGGACCTCCTATCTCCTCTCGCTCCCCCTCACCAACACTACGGTGCACTAGATCCCAATACACGCACGAAGCCTATGACTACCCCACCAATATCCGCGAATCCTTCAACGACCTCGGCCGCACCGTCTCCGAGAAAGTGCACCTCCTGTCCTCGGCGACGTCGCCCGCAGAAGCTCAGCAAGCGCTCACAGCCCCCCCCTCCGCGAAGCCACAGCCCAAGACCTTTAGCCACGCCATTGCGCGGGCCTCGCTTGCCAGCTCGCAAATTTTGTCTCAGGACCACTCGGGCGCGGGTGAGGACCCACTGGCGACGGCGCTCGAAAAATACGCTATCGCGAGTGAGAAGGTGGGCGAGGCGAGGCTGGCGCAGGATGCGCAGATCCAGAGCCGGTTTTTGGCTGGCTGGAGCACGACGCTGAATACGAACATCATGTTTGCGACGAGGGCGCGCAAGGCGGTTGAGAATGCGCGGTTGGGGCTGGATGCGACCAAGGCGAAGGCGAAGGGCGGACCAACGTTCACACTGCCGGGTCACTCGGGCCGGATGGATGGCATGGAGGATGAAGCTATGACTGAGGAGGCTAGGGCGATGGTGGAGCAGGCTGAGGATGAGTTTGTTGGGCAGACGGAGGAGGCTGTTGGGGTCATGAAGAACGTAAGAAAGTCACAGTCCGCGAGGGAAGGCGAAAGATGCTTGCGGGAAATGGTTTACTAATTGAATACATCACGTACAGGTCCTTGACACTCCCGAACCCCTCCGCAACCTCGCGGACCTCATTGCCGCGCAGCTCGAGTACCACAAAAAGGCCTACGAGATTCTGTCGGAGCTGGCACCTGTCGTTGACCAGCTGCAGGTCGAGCAGGAGGTGCGTCGTCACGACTCGTCTGATTTTTAGAAAATACATGCAACATTGATCGCCTGCCTAACTACCTACTACCCTGCCATCTGCATCTGCATCTGCATCTGCATCTACACCTCATCTATATCAAATTGATTGTTTTAATACATCACCTTTGTTTTGCTGCTTGGATGGAGTTGGCTAACCGTATCTCCTTTTTTTTTTGCGTAGGCTAGCTACCGCAAGAGCCGCGAGGGCGCTTAGACCGTGAAGGACTGATTGGGTAGATGCGATATCCTATGGCTACGGTAAGGGGAAGTAGCAGGTGATTGTTGGAACGTGGATGAGGCAGGTAGAAATGTATCCCTTTTGCTGGACTTTATGGATGCTTGGTTTTATGGATACTGGGTGTTGTATGCAACTCCCCTTTCCTTTCGATGAGAGAGAGTTTTCTGCGTCATTATCTCCAGGCCTTTCTATTTTTCCTTTTTTTTTTCCTGCTGACTGGTTAGCTGTGCGAGAAGGGGGTGTTTTTCATTAAATGTTACCAGTGTAGGACTCTCGATTCTGTTGTCCTTTCTCCCCCCCTTTCATGTGTTTGATGCTGTGGGTGCTGGTGCGGGTGCAAGTACTCCAATTGCGGAGTACCCGAGATTGATATCGCATAAAGTATAGAGCTGGAATCCGGTCAAGATAGGACACCGTAGAGACACCCTACCCACAAAGCCGCTTTAGAGCTTTTTTTTGACGGATGTCGTTCACCATGTGCCCAATAGAGAGTATGGAGGTCCTAAATAAGTTCGCCCTATCCAATAAAAAATAATTCACAGCTGGATCTTGGCCGTGAAGTCCATTGAGGTGCCAGCTCATTCCGGAGCAAGTTTGTATGTGGTTTATGAAGTGTGGCCCACTTCTTCCGCGAAACTTTTCATTTGATTTAGTATTCGAACAGTTTATCATCTAAACCCCCTCAAATCCAATTCAATCCAACCCAATCCTATCCAGTCCTATCCGATCCTATCCAATACTATCCAAATCCAAATCCAAGCCCAATCCTGTCCAGATCCAATCAAATTCGTGCCTGGTACTCCATATATGTCTCAACCCGCTAAGCGAATGAGCAATTTATACATGCGAGAAAGAGGAGAAGGTAAGTAAGTGCACTTTTGTATCTGGAAATTCCCGAGTTTTAGGGGAGTCCAGAGACAAGGAAAGGAAAGCGCCTAGAAGCGCGTTGGTGCCGGTGTGGCGTTGGGTGAGTGTGCGGAGGGGAGGAAAAGAGAAAGAGAAAAAAAAATTAAAAATCAGCCACGCGGTCAAGAAGGAAGAGAAGGGGTCTTCATGTATAGTACAGTATAGTTTCTGAATGTAATAAACGGCATCGGCTTGCAAGCGCCGGAATGTACGCGAAGAGAAGAAGATAGAAAGCGCGAAACGAAGACGATGAATATGCTAGGGAAACGGTGAATCACGTGCCGTTCGCGTTTCTGGGGGGGTATCTTGGCACATGCTTGTGGTGGTAACGCCGAAAATGTAATTGAGAGGTAATTTTTCCCCCCCCCCCGGGTTCGATGTCTCGATGACGCGTGCTTGGTTTTGGAATGCGTGTGCGTATGTGCGTGAGAAGAGGGATACATGTGTTGCGTTGTGTGTTTAGGTCAATCGGCCAGGATGATTGTTTTGAATGAGAGCGCGTTTCGAGATATCCTGTTTGTGATGCGGATCGAGACTGCGGCTGCACGAGGTGAGCTCGAGGGATGCAGGTGAGAGTGCAGCAAGCACGGTGATGATTTTGATGTCCCCTGTACACGCTAGCCATCCATGGTTCATGGGGTGAAAGTGTCGATCGTTGTGTCACCGATGCAGAGATAGGGCCGAGGCTTGTGCGACACGGATGCGGACATATACTTTTCTTTCAACTTACTTTCTGCGGCGTAACACTTGAGAGTGAGTTAAAGTGCAGGATTCCGGAGTCATTTAGATGAAGCAGTCAGCATCTCCACAATCTTGTAGATTGCTGTGCGCAACGCTCGGTCCTCAACCAGCTCTCAGTACCACGCCGAACCGAAATCAGGGCCCGTGTATCATCACTGTCCTGGAAAATGGTCTTGCCCGAACTGCTCCCGCACGGTAAAAACCTTCTGCTCACAGCTCCACCCGAAATCCGGAGAATTGCCCGTATAGAAGAGCGCCTCGTCTAAATTCGGGGGGGACACGCCCACGCCGCCGAGACCCAGGTCATGTGAACCGTCCAGCCCGGTCTCCAAGCCCGCCGTAGCGCTCTGTCTGTCAGGCGAATCGGCAAGGCTCAGCGAGCTGAAGAGGCCCTTCATGTCGCGGAGGTCTTCGGAGGTTTGGTCTTTCGGCGCCGTGGTGCGCTCTTGGATGAAGTCTTTTATGGACCGGATAATGGGCGGGCAGCCTTCATCATTGGGGAGCCACCATTTTGTCACGTCGACACCCCAGTCTTCGGTCATGCGGGTGCGGAAGGTGGTGGGGTAGATGTACCTGGTTCATATGTCTTTGTTAGCGACAAAAAAAAAAAAGATCTTTCTTCACAAGCTCGCAGAGGGTGGGGTGAGCTCTGACGTTGGTGGGCGGGGAATCTGAAACAAGGGGGCGGGGGAAAGCATGGATGAAAGGCAGGGAAAAGAATCGTGAGAGATATACCCGGAAGCTTCAATCTTGGCGAATTTACGCCGAAACCATGAGATGTGTCTTTGGTCCTTGGGAAGAAAGAGCGTTGCAATGCCAAAGCTAGCTTGTGCTTCGATAAGAGCCCCAGGAGGCGCTCGTGGGTAGTACTCGATGGCTTCGAAGATTTGGCATGTTTTGTATGCTCGAATGACCGTTTCTTTTGATGGAGGCTTTCGTTCCACCATGGACAGCTGCAGTTTAAACATTAGGTCTATAGCCCAAAAGTCCAGCAGGAGATAGTTTGTCGTCCACTGGTCGCCTCCGTAGAGAACCTGCTTGTCATATGGGTCGAAGATGTCGTCCGGATTTCGTGGCGGAGCCCCTGAAAAGTCCGTGATGAATGCATTTGGATCAAGAAGTACGGGATCCACGTCTTGTTCATACTCTGTGTATCGCCGGTTGATGTCCACTAATTGGGCTGCGAATGCCTCGTCGCTGACCAGTCCTTTCATTTTCCTTGAAAATAAAATGGCAACATCCGTGGCTAAGAGACGTGAGTACGAAAATCTTTCTTCGTATTTCATAGTCATATCGTTGGGATTTTCGCGGCACTGTTGGGCGTAGTAATCATGGCATACGTCGAACCATTCTCTGCCCAGAACAGTCTCGTAGCCAGATTGAAATCCCACGAACAAGTCGAATCGAATGTACCACAGGAGCACTTTGCGGAGTGTCTCGGACTGCATTATCGTCTGTGGGGAATAGAGGCTGGTCAATATCTGGTAGGCTGCCTTTTGATGCCCCATAAGGTTAATCCAATCTCCAAGTAACTCCTAACGTCATTTATCAGCTTTCAGTCCGATATGAATATTCGTGGTGGCTATACCTCAATACTGGCAAGTTGCAGAATAGTCATGAGTGTAGCAAGAGTGTACTTTTTACTCCTCTGGATGGAAAGGCGGAGCAACGACACCGATTTGTTGTAGTAACCCAAGAAATCCTGAATCCGGCCATCTGGCTTTGTGAGAGTGTGGTAGTACGCAGCGAAGCCTACAACGGCGTACAAAAGAGGCTCATGCTTGACGGCGATTTCCAAAAATGTAGTGCGGAGAAAGTCGTCAGCATCGCGCTTGAAGCAATAGTGATGCCAGGACATGTGCGTGCGGTGGAAATTTAAGTAGAATCTCACGTCTCGCGGCAACTCTGGCTTGGTGCCGGTCTGCTTCGCTGCTTGTATACTCGCGGACCGTGAAAGAGGAGGCCGAGACTGCGGATTTGCAATGGTCATCGAGCCCTCCGTTGAGGGAGAAGGACTTTGATCATGCGTGAGAGACGGCGTGTCTGATGGTTCCCTGTGGAACTGGCCTGAAGATGCGCCGGTCAATGGAGTAAAGTCTAAAGACCTGATGTTGGTGTCATCCTCGTCATCGTCCGGAATTGGAGGTAGAGGCTCCTTTGGGTCATGGTCATGGTCATGGTCATGGTCATGCTCATGCTCGTCCGCGGAGGACCCGCTTTCCTGAGGAGAATTCTTGAATTTGGTGCTGCTCCTACTGGACTTTGAAGATGTCGATGGCTCTGGATATACGCAATCTCTGTTCCCTTTCCTGCATCCTATGCCACGGAACAAATTAGCCATGCTGTGAGAGCGTCCAGAGACGGGTTAAACACACGCTCACAGATTGGATGCGTCTCATCACACTGTCAGGTACTATATCAGCGTGATGCCGGTATATGCTGGCGGGGACAATGCATACCTTAACCCGTCTGTTTCTGCAGGTATAGCAGCCGCTTCGAGTCCGGCGATGCTTAACATGCTCTCCACCAGCTACCGTCCTTCGCCTCGCTCGGACAACGCTTTGGGCAGGCGCCATAGCTCTCGCCTCTTCCTCGTAGTCGACATAGCTCTGGTGAATCTGCTCGTTGGATAGTGGTTGCATTTGCTGGATGCTCTGAATATAACTTTCCGGAGAAATCACCGGCGGGACGTTATTAGGATCAACATTATAATACTGCGGCAACTGAGGATTCTGCTGATAATATCCAGCCATGTCTGTACTGAGATGTTGACGATGCGCCAGAACTTGTGGAGTGATTGCAGCGCCGCAGATTGACCAACGTCATCCGTGCCGGAATTCTCAGTTACGCAAGGCAAGGCGACGGTCGAGAAATCCTGTATGCAAGGAAAGGGACAAAAAATGGGAAGAGTGCGGGGGTGGGAGGGAGATATAATCTTTGAAAAGTAAAGATGTGAACGGGCCTGTTGCAAGACGTCTGAGGTAATGCGATGATCAGGACGAGGATCCTGGACTAGCACAGAACACAGACGGCGGGCGATTTATAACCCTTGCTGGAAGCCTCACGGAGCGAGACAAAATGGAAAATGGCAATGGGTAAGGCGATGGACGCGGCGGCACACGAAAGCCTGGTGGAGCGAATGCTGAAACTCTGGCGGTGGTGATGAAGTGTTATGAGAGGTACACAACAGCCGCAAGCATTGCCTGGACTACTGTCTGTGACAGGAATGTTCTGCGCGGGGATGCAGAAGCCTTCTTTGCGCGATGCGGCCCGCGGGGGGGGGGGGGGG
>KV744810.1:0-77263 GCA_001692735.1 Lepidopterella palustris CBS 459.81 | reverse complement strand
CAGGAAAGAATTGGCAGTGTGCGTGGAAGAGCTTTGATTCGAGCCGGACGTTTCCGTGTCCGAGCACACACTACACAGGATACAGCACGACAAAGTTTTCTCCAGATCCTGGCCGCAGGTCTTAAGAGCCGTTATATGAGTGACTTGGTATAATCTTTCTGCCGTGGACCGTGGACCTTGGGCTTCGAGCCAGGGACGAACGAACGAACGAGTAGTAGTGCCGGCCAGCTTATCGAGCGGCGTTGCTTGCAAATGCCGGGGATGGGAGGGTCTTAGGCCGCTCTGGGGGGTGTGCCCGTAGTGGACTCTCCAGGGCTCTCCAGGGCTGGGCGACTCGCTGCTCGTTCCAGCCGGCCAGCAGCCCGCTCCAGGGCCCTCCCACTGCCCAGCACCCGCTGCCCATGCCCAGCTGCCATTTCGTGTGCCACTGCCAGATCCCAGCCGTTGATCCTGGCTGTCAACTATTACCACAACTGTCCGAAAGGGCACGGCGTGGAGTAGCCAGGAGTAGTGGCTACAGTCACAACTACTAGTCAGCAGCAAGGGCGCATAAGGAGGCCCATTGGGAGGATCTCCATTGCAGCGGGCCAAGAATCAAGAACACGAACCACAGGATTGTGGGATGGCCGACGGTGGAGGAGGTTAGGTACCTGGGCAGAACTGGCAGGACTCAGGACTGGCAAGACTTCTAGAGGGGCGGAAAAAGGCACTGGTGCCAGACTAGGAGGTCCTAGAGGCCCTTCTCTCTCTCATGGTGCTGTGCTTCATACGACAGCCCGCTAGGAAGATGTGCGTAAGCTTTGGCGCTCGTACAAACGCCACTGCTGTCCCTTACTCAAACAGCCCATTTGCAGCTTGCTGAACGGGGCATTTTGATATAGGGCATGAAATCATTCTGGTAGGTGGCTTCTGATGCGCGGCTCGAAGAGGGTTTATCTCCGATGCACCCATCGTCCCAGGACTTCCACCATTCTGACCGCGCCGGGCATGGCCCTCGATCCGTCGAGCATGCTCACGGACGATTCCTCTTGCGGACATGAGAGATTTCCGATCGCCGACATTTGGTTTGACGTCCCAAAATTATCCAGCCAGCCGCCTGAGCCACCGGTTTGGGCCAGCGCTGCAATTCGAAAGCCTTCATGCCGCAACTCCACGACTGCGCACTGCCGTCGCGCCATGACGGACTTGAAGTCAGCCCTGACGCTCCTGGACGCTGCCTGCGCGCCCGGCACATCTGCTGAAGGTCCTGACTATGTCCAGCGTTCATGTCCCACGACAATGATGATGATGATGATGATGATGATGATGGTGATGATGATGGTGATGGTGATGGTGATGATGATATTGGTGCTCCACCAGTCTTGGAAACTGTGGACGACACAATCGAGGCCGATTTGATTGCTGAATTTCACGGACAACCTCACAATGGCGCACACCGTTATTAGAAAGGAGTTTTGCTGGTGGGCATTGCATGCATATTCCACTTTCGACGCGCTAATCTGAGTTTCGAATTCGTAAATCTCACAGAGACACATGGCATGAAGTCACTGCATCCTTGGCCCACCTGGCTTTGATGTTTGACAAGTGGATGTTGTCTGACGATACACAGCTGCTCTGAAGAAGATGTCAGGAGCTCCCGCCTGTGGCGGGGCGGGGCCTGCAGCTGCATCCGTTACAGATTTCACACATTGCAGTGAGTCGTCTCCCCCGGAAAGGCACATTTGCATTCCGCTGACGTCTCAGTGGTGGAGGAATTTAGTGTGCTGACCTGTACGTCATGTATATGTACAATTATATAACACAAGCCTGCACGACTGTAGCACTCAAATCAGGGCCCCGAGCTCAAGGATCGATGGGCGTGCGGGCAAAACAACATGGGCTCTGGACATCCATCCCACGGGGTCTACGCCGGGTTCAGCGGTGACCGCAGGTGTCCTGCATGGGCATGATGGACGAGGTAGCTGAGAGGGTGCGAGAGGGTGCGAGAGGGTGCGAGAGGACGCGAGAGGGCGCGAGAGGGTGCGAGCGGGTGCGGGCGAGTAGCAGTGAATTGAAAGCTCCCCACTGAGCCGCGAGGGATGTGACTGGTCTCGGGAGTTGCATGAAGGGCCACGGAGCGTCCTTGGCCCATGCCCGGTGCCTCCAGCTGCCAGGCAATGTGGGGTTGCTCGAAACTTGACTTCTCTCGGCGGGCCTAGTCTCATTGCCTGCAGAAGGCAGGCGCACGACGCTGTGCGCACTACCCGTCCGTCTGGATGGATCCACGTGCCGGACAAGCACCTTCCCTGCCAACTACTCTCACGACTGACAGGCTGGGCAAACTGGGCAAGTGTTGCAGGCAGTGACAGCCGGATGATCGAACTCTTCCTTCTGAAACTGGCCCGAGGCAGCTGCGCTCAAATCCTGGAAAGAGCCGTGGAGCTCTGAACCTGTCTGGGTGTGCCCAGGTGAACCATCTGGCCGGGCACAGATATCAGATCCTCCGACCGCGATAGGATCAGAAATCCCTAATCCCCGTCTAAATACCGTCCAAGCCACGGAATTGCCGGAAAGCATCAACGGTCCGGGCTGCCGAAATGGCAAAAACAACCTTATATATTCACCCTTGCCGGCGTCGTTCTTTTGTGGTGATAGTAGAATGCTGGACCATGGACAAAAGAGTCAGAGCTCAATAATAATAATAATAAAAAAATAAAAAAAAATAAAAATAAAAAAGCATGGAGCTCCCAGGCTCTGCCGGAAGCACCGAACAATATCCCCGCGACAAATCGATTCCTGAAAGAATTCAACCAGTAATAGCAAAGCGTGCTGGGATATCTGATGCTTTGTGGAACCTGGAGGCGAATAATGGTCAATCAAAACGGACAGGGTGTCTCCCAGAAGCCAGTGAAGCCACACGCCCATTTCTCGGATTCGACCCTTCTTCAAGATCCAGGGTCGATGCGCCATCAACTGAGTCCCGAAGAGATGCCTAATTACTGGATAAGGGTCATAACGGTCTCGTATATAAACTCAATTGTGTCGGTGCGGAAATGGCTTTCTTATGCGCAAGCATTTTATCGCCGTCTGATTGGAAGCATTATGATCATCCAATAGAGCATTGACTGGCATAAGGGCCGACCTTCTATTAACTCGGCGATCGGTAATAATGCAGCGTTATTATCAATACTTGTTCAAATTACCGTGACGTGTCCGCCGTGAGAGAACGCCTCCCGACAGCCCTGCAACAATGACTTTGAGTTTCGAGCCCAAGCAGGATACGGACAATGATTCAGGTAAAAGCAGACCACTTTCATCACCACCAAAATTCTATTAGAGTGAGCCGTTGCTAGCTCACCCGGACGCTTCCGAATTGGCCTCATCGGTTCTTGAAGGAAGCCACAGACGTGGGACCAAGGAGCTAGGGGAAAGCCTAACAACAGCGAACATTCTGAACGGGTTCTGGATCAACTTCGGTTCATTGAATTTGGTTTTGCGGCACGGGTATATTTGTATCGCCGCTCAAAATACTCTTGTGCCACCTCTTCCAGCCTCAGCGTCATCTGACCATTAAGAGGCTCTGCGCCCTCAAAAGCATATACGCCCCACCCAAAATTCGGGGAAAGAAAGTCGTCAATTTCATCCACAATGATGCCGTCAATGAAATCCCGTATGTCCATCTACTCCCATCCGTCGCCCAATCCCTGAGTATGAGATCCCGATGCCAATCCTAAACTTGTGCAGATTCACCCTCGACGCTGACAGCGTCCAAAAACCAAGCCGACAACGCCATTCGCTTCGTGATAAGGAGATCGAGAGGAATAGGGAAGCGATACACTACCGTACCAGCCAATGCCATCGCATGACGCTGCGTGTTAGGCTGAAGACGGGCAATGTCCGTCGCAAATTGAAGTACATGAAAAAGAAACCCAAAACAGAAAGCGCTCATGAAATATGAAACCCCGTGGTAGAAGTCTTGATGAGTGGGAAGAGTGATTAAATCAACCACGTTGACATTGACGTAAAAACGTCAAAACGCCACAGACAATTCCAAAGCGATGTTGAGAGGAAATAATGCGGTCGTCGAGAGAAGGTGGTGGGCTTTGATACAATGAGGCCTTAGTTGGCGTCGATCTAGTGAATGATGGCAAAACAGGTGAAAATAAATTCACTACTTTAAGCTACCCAATGCTACGCGGGTGTGGGGAATCTGTCCGGGTTCGCGGTTTCAGCATCGGCAGGATCGGGACGATCTTTTGGGTTTTCGTCAACACCTGGTCCTCTGCAGAGAGGGCACGAGTTGCGACCAGTCGTCAGCCACTATAACAGCATAAGTTAGTGTCTAGAATATATCCTCAGTTAAGATTGCTTGAACTCACCTGATCAATACATTCTCGGTGAAACAGATGGCCACATTTGACCAACTTTCGCGTTTCCTCGTCTGGCTCAAAGTCACAGAGACAAACAAGGCACCTTGCGTCATGCGAGATTTCGATGTTATCGAGTCCATCCAACGCCTCAGCGACTAGGTTCCCGGGAGAGCCGCGTATGACGTACACACCAGGAGCTGCCGCGACATCTGCCTCACTAGCCACTGGCGGCTTAGCAGGACCAAGCAGAGCAGAGAGTAGAAGCATATCCTCATATGTGGGGGAATCGGTAAACAGACTCGGAGTGGTGAGTATCGGGTGATTTTCGGGATAGCTGCCACCAAGAACGTATATGATCCAGCTTCTTGCGCCTTCTCCGGGAGTGTGATCCGGCTCGACGACGCCATTCCTCCTGGATGCACCAGATCCAAACCTGGTGAAGTCCGACTCACTCAACCGACGTTGCCGGGCGGTGCGTTGTTGAGACGGTGGCTCTTCTGCGGTAGCCTCCAGGCCTGACCCAGTTGTCCTGCGCACGAAGCTCTCCCGTCGTGATGGGGTTGCGGACTGGATAGCAGGAGATGACGAAGAAGCCGAAAGAGTGGGAGTCGTGGTTCCAGAAGAAACGGCAGAGAGGCCCGGGCTGGCAGGAGTCGATGGCGGAGGGAGAGGTCCAGAGGGAGAATCGGAAAAGGTAGACCACGGACGGGGTCTTTCGGGAGAGCGGTGATGTCGCTGGCTGTCATAGTTGGCCGGGAAGGTATTCATGCCTCCCATAGAAGCACGGCGCCTATGACTGAACCTGGTACCATTCTGCGGTTGTCGTAAAATGCCATCGATGGTATTTTCGCCTGGGGATGCTAAGGGCGTAGGGAAGCTTGAGAGGGCATCGAGGAACGGAGGAATATTGTCGTCTTGGGGAGAGCCACTGCCAGGATTGATCGATCGAATGCCGACGATGATGATAGGAACCATTCGCCCGTCGGTTCCTTCCTCATCGCCAGCTTGGCTATCTGAGCCACTGCCACGACTGCCCGATGACCTCAGTGTTCCTTCGTTCCTGCGGTTGGTATTCGAAGATCCAAATCTGAACATTCTGAAGAAATTCAAAGGAGCGGGATTGCCTGGTGTATCCGAGCCATCTTCATTATCATTGCTGCTTTGTCGAAGCGCCGAGGCTATTCTACCGTTCTGAAGTGCCTGAAGAAAGCTGTCGAATGTTCCATCTTCTCCGTCACCTGCCACACTCCGGGCTTCCGATACGGCTCTGTGGTCATCACCCATAAGCGAAGCAGCTGTCGCAGCAGCAGCAACTGAAAGTAGACGAGACAACATTGCGGCTTGATCTTCATCTCGTCGAAGCGGTGAACGTCGTCTGCGGAGTGAACTCGTCATACTGCGGATGCCTCTATCAGGTCTCAACGAAGAGATTCTATCTGACATTGAAGCCGATCGCGTGTTATCACGCCTCGGTGTTAATCGGGGTGTTATATCGATATTCGGAGTAGGTAGATCGTCAAAGTTCAAGTCTAGCTCAGGCACCTGAACTCTTGGTAGGTGAAAGCCGCGTCCATCACCGACAGCGTGCCTGGGGATTGGGCGTGACATGGGCGAGGAAGTAGAAGGAGAGACGGAGACATAACCTGATTCGTCTCGAGACCGGCTGAGGTTACGGCGGTGGAAAAAGTTGGGGATCGAGGTGGAGAGAGTGGAGCGGGCCCTGGTGATTCTGGAACGGCGGCGGGCCAGACTAGTCGTAGAACCAGATGGACCAGCATCTGAAGAGTCTGGAGAGAGTCTGTTGAAGGGAGTGAAGCGTTGTGGGACAGCGCGAGAGTTGATAGAAGGCTGAAGATCAAGCGCGGAGGCATCGCCAGGCGTGGCTTGATCTGGCGTTGCCCACGAAAAGGGACGCCCTCTCTGCCGGCCAGGAGAGACGGTCGTACCTCTCGAGTTGGTTTGACCCATCTCTGGAGGGACGCCGGTCTGGTGTGGTGGAGTAGTGATGAAGGTTGGTTGAGTGAGTTGTGAGAGAGGCTTAGAGAGAGGCGTCTGATGTCGACGAGATGAGCGAGTCTGCGGGTGATCCGACATAGGCGGCTTGGCAGAAGGCGAAGCAACCCTGGAGAAAAAAGGTGGTGGTGAGCAATAAACAACCTGACACGTCCCGCGACAGGGAGAAGACGACTACAGATCTGAGCAATTTTCAGCTCACGCTCGGTCGTCGCCTGGTCTTGCTCTCCTCTATCGGTGTTTGCTTTTGCAGCCTATCGCGCATGAACGAGCACGAGAACGAGAGCGAGAGCGCGAAGAAAAGAGATCGATAGCGTGAGCGGATCCCACTGCAAGTGCAGGCGTGGTTTGAGCTCTCCACCTCTCTCTCACAGGGGCGCCTGTCACTTTCTAATTTTTTATTTGGCCCGTGTCAAACAATGCAGTACTTTGTTCCTCCTCTCACCCCCGCGCAGCAAACGACACATTCTCTGCGAGCCAGCCAATGCCAGCAACCCAGAAAACGGAAACGCGACGAGGATAAAGAAGAGCCTCCAATTTCCGCCCAAAATGACGTTCAAATCACGGGTGCAACTTCAAACACAGTGTCGAGGCACTCTTCATTTGCTTCGTTGACCGCGGCAGAGACTGCACAGCTCCGTGTCGCAGGTCTATTCCCAGAGGATGAAATAGAGATACCGCCAGCTCCATTTCCGCATGCGCCCGCGCCAGCTTCAAAGGAGATACCCACTGCTCGTGAAGTGCAACAAGAATTGGCAGAATTGCATCCGCCGCTGTATGCTGTAAACGCTACGTCGAGAAGTCAAGTAACGGGCGGAGGTGGTCAAAAAGCGACAGCCTTGAGGCAAACTCATCTCAGCATTCTCACTACCATCCTCCATCACTGTTTGCACGAAGGGGACTACGACCGGGCTGGGAGAGCCTGGGGCATGTTGCTAAGATCCCAGGTCGCTGGCAGGCCAATAGACATACGAGTCCATGGTAGATGGGGGATCGGTGCCGAGATTCTGCTTCGGCGCAGCTCTCACCAACACACTAACCAGATGCAAAACTTGCAGGGAGTTTCACGAGGATCTAGCGACCATGAACATCCCGACGACGATGAAGATGTATTCAGCGAGGAAGGATTTCAACTGGCCAGGGACTACTACCGCAGGCTGATC
Source organism: Lepidopterella palustris CBS 459.81 (assembly GCA_001692735.1). NCBI lineage: Eukaryota > Fungi > Ascomycota > Dothideomycetes > Mytilinidiales > Argynnaceae > Lepidopterella > Lepidopterella palustris. The sequence continues at coordinate 69,738 of KV744810.1, read as the reverse complement.
GTACAGCATCCAAATCGCAAATCACATCCACATTCCATTGACGACCGCACCTTTTACCCCGTCATGTTTTCCTTGTGGGTTTATGAAGTATCAGAAAGGAGCAAACGCGCCCGGCGACTGTTTGAACGAATTATCCGTCAATCGGACCCTCCAGGAGACAACACTTCAGAGGGTGCTGCAGATTCTCTGTATGATGATGCACGCAGTCCGATCGCGGTTCGCGATGCAATCCCATCTGAAGAAGTGCAGATCAGGTACGAAGCGATCAGGCAGGATGAATTACGACGAGCCAGGGAAATAGCCCAACGGCTTGACCACCTGCTTGTCTCGCCACCGTTTGACAAGAACTCGGATCTTCTACAGTTGAGAGGCATGGTCGGACTCTGGGTTGGGGACTTGACTGTCAAGGACGGATCTGTTCAACAGGAATCAGAAGGCTGGATTTCTGACACTTCACACGACAGCGATCTGTACGATAATGTCGCGGATTCCGTTGCTCGGCTCGAAATACGAAAGAGTCTTGCAGATAAACAAGTGGAGGTTGCCAAAGCGCAAGATTTCTTCCGACGTGCTAGGGAGAACGGGGGTCGTCTCTGGGGAGGAATAAACGGCCTCGGCAGTGAAGCTGACATCTGAAGGCGTTTTTCTGGCAACGAAAGGATCCAAATGCAGTATGGTCACAGCTTCAAATGGGGTGCAAGCTGTGCAGTCTGTGCAAGCTGTGCAAGCATGACTAAGATGATTATGACCTTGAGGAAAGACTCTCGGATCCCGGAGCCTATGGAGTTGCTAAACCAGCATGATCAACAAGGCAAGTTTCCGCACCCGAGTACCAGCCAGCTCAACCAACCCAACCCCCGGGGCCAGCCTATCAAATACATTATCTACTGCAAATCTTCTAGATCACATCTGCTTCGAAAAAAAAAAAGATCCCCCGCCATGTATTACGCCATAAACGTCCGGCACGTCCTGCGCGTCCTGCTCAATCCTTGCGTACATCCGGAAGCTAGCTGTAGCCCTCTTCCTACTATGTAATGGCGATCACTGTCTTCATTTGGGAAATGGCTGCAGAGATATCACACCCTTACAACTGCAGTGGTACTTAACCACTAGATTGGATAGGACCACCCTCCCATTTCAACTCTCAGAATTGTCAGAAAGTTCACATGTCGCCAATGGCTTCGTACCTGCAGGCTTTGGCAGTATATGCAGCTCAACCTCTGCAGAGTTCGACCACATCCATGTGATTCCAAATCCGACCCCGTTGCTGGTGAGCAAGACGGAACGGGTTCGCAACGGCTAATGGAACCTTCATCATCCGCTGAGACTATCTCGAGGCGTCCAAGTAGATTTCTGGTATGCCTACTGTCGTGTTCTGCGGCAAGAATCAGGCGGGTCCGGCTACGAATGGCCGAAATTTCTTTTGGCTGTTTCCAGCATTACATTTCATTTTACCACTATCGGAGTTCGGGTGAGATAGTTGGGCTCTATTCATCCTTCCAATATCTTAGTCCTCGATGGCATCAGTCATCAATCACTTTTCCGGGTCGTCGGCAGAAATATCAAAAATCATACCTAATTATAGCGCCACCAAGTCACAAGTCTTCCGTTCTTACTTTTTTTTGAAGCCGTACCTAAACATGCACCAGCCCAACAGACATACACTCATCCCCTAACATGTCTTCTCTTCATCCTATGATGCCACGATGCCCAATCTCCACTAAATGTCCCTTTCCCACAGCGGCGCCTTCACCATTATCACCTGCGGACAGGTGCCGCCCGCCCCCACCCTGACTGGAATCCGAGGCAGATTACTATCACTCTTCCTATCCCAAGCCTCCACCCATCCACTCACTTCACTCGTTGTCAAAGTTGTCCGGCCATCTCTTGAACAATCCTGTACGCCCGTAGCGAACTCAAAATCCGGCCCCTCGAACCCGTACGCCGCCCATTCATTTACCATATTCGCGTCTTGGATCCATACGTCGCCACCGTCAACGAAACCACTACCGTGTACCGTTATTAGAGATGGGGAGTGGGGGGCCGTGTTGGTGTAGGTGATCCATATTCTTGGCGGCGCAGGGTTTTTGGGAGGGATACAGAAGCCGGTGCTGGCGCAGGTGGATCCGGGGCTGCAACAGGCACGGTCGCAGAGAACGAGAGGCGGGATACAGGTGCGTGGGTCGGGTGGTGGGAGAACTGGTGGGGGTTAGCCTTGACAGAGGGGGTGGAGTAAGAGGGGAAAGGTACAGCGGGGGTGTATGTAGCCAGACTTAGGGAGAGGTGTAGGTGCTGGGAAGGCGGAGGCGAGGGTTGAGAGAAGAATGAGGAGGAGGAGCGATGATGACACGGGATATGACGGCATTTTTTAATTACGCAGTTGCTGAAACGAGTGACTGTAGTTCAAGATTTAAAGGATTGACAATCGTCTCCCGACGAAATTTATTAAACGAAAGTGATGGATATATATCCAAAGGAATAAACTTGATTGAGGTTGAAGTTGAATAGGCCTCTCCCACTTTCACAAAATGGCAAACAGCACCTCATATACATATACTCCCTATGCACCGTGACTCAAATTCCATGAAGGCGCATAAGACCGGAGGATTCTTAGGCCTTCTTTCACGAACGCCATCCCGTATCCCAGGCAAACGTCTCTCCAAATTCTGGTTCCTGCATCTCAGCCGAGTGTGGCTCACGCAAATCGTGGCTGTTCTCAACCGTCTAAATGGTTATACTAGAGGCCAAGCTCTAGCGCCGTTGGAATTATACGGGAGCTGAGAGTGGAGGCGTTTCTATGCTCGGGATGATGCGTTCGCGGAACGAGAACGTGGGAATTTCTGCCAATGAGAGCGGGACATGTGACATCCCAACTTCCTCATCGTGCGCACTGCTTCAGGAAGCTCACGATGGTTGCAAATGAATGCGGGCATAGACACTCATTGCGCTCAGCCGTCGGCCTTGTACTAGCGATCATACGGAGCTTGTTGTTTGGGGAGGTTGGAATAGTATTCGATCGTGTGCACACCCACGCTTCCCCTATTTCTAGCAACACCCTGAGGAAGCTAATCAACCCTAGTTACACATTGCGTATGTAGGCCCTAGTGCCTTCACAGGTGTTTCAACGGCCCGATAGTGGCTCAGAAAGAAGCCTATTTTTAACATCACCAAATCGAGCGACAAAAGAAAATCCTATCGAAATCTATGATCCAACAAATATGAGGCTCCTTCTTAGCCAAGGAAATCACTCGACAACCACGATGAGCCTCCCAATCGCGTACGAAGGCTTCCTTCGGCTGCTATCCAAAACACATACGTACGATCGGGATGTACCTGATGAACGTAGCATTACAGATCTTTCTAGTCGGCTATGGTGACAACAGGAAGACCTCTAGAAGCTAGTTCCAGGGTAAATTAGCGATTCGTCCTGTGCGTAAGTTTTTTTCTCGTGTTGCTTGCCTCTCCTGCTTAGGATATCAGCAGTTCAATCAGGCACACGGCCCAAGCAATACGACCTGAGCCGGCGAGCACTTATTACCACCGACGGAGCGCCACAGGAAAAGCTTAGTGCTGTCATCCTTCCCAGTTTTGCTGAGCTCCAGGCTCACCAGCCTCGTGGGGATTGTTCTACTAGGCACTCTGTTGCCAATGGAAGCCAAATTTCTCCCTTCACGGCGTTTTCTAGGGAAAGGCGTACACTACCGGTTCCACCTCTCTAGGCGTGCATACTGGCTGGGCTACTCTACCAATATGAGGAGCTGCCACCCAGGGCATTGATCCGTGCGATTCGCGTTGAGCCTGGCACCAGTCCCAGTCGTGAGCCAGTTCTACTCCATTTAGAAGCCGTAGAACGGTACACACGATTCGGTCTCGAGTGAGACTTTCACATCCGTATAGGGCCATAGTACGGAAAGAATCCCCGTCAACTGTGGCAGAAAAGACTTGTATATTGCTTGTAATTTACGAGATGCGCTTTACAATGCTCGTCTTCAAGGCCGCCAGTGAATGGTGTGGGCGGACGTTGTAAGCATTAACCTGGGTGATATGGAAGAATGAAGATATCAGGTTGGTATTATGCGAAGAATCTACCAAAGAGCATCACGAGTTATGAGTTATTGGCTGGCCTAGTTCGATCTATATGATGCATACAATGCATATCTTACTGTATGTACCATCTCCCCAAGGGACGCAACGTATGGGACATGTCCTTCTTACGTTTACTTGGACTGACTCAACAATTCATAGCCACAAACCCTCGAGATATAATATATGCGCTCTCGGGCCTCGCTACCACAGACGCCGATCCTCAAAATGGACTTCTGTTCATGGAGCGGATTACAGTCTCTCCGTGGCCGAGGTATACCAGTAGTTTGCAAGGACAGTGATTGAGAAAAAGCGACCCCTCGGGATCTTATTCGCTGTCCACCGCGGGCCACTCATACAAATCATATTCCATCTTGGGTGCCGCAATAGAATCAAGTTTATTGTCATGCCTTATCACCTTCGGAATCCGAGCCAAATCGTTCTGCTTGCCGTGGCATGCCCGTGGAGGAAGTTAAAGATACCTCAAACGACCACAACATGCTAGCGTTGACCGGCCTCTGTATCGCTACGATCATCAAACACACCCCTTCCAAGCCTATCGGAAACCAGCAAGACATGCGGTCCTCGTTTTCGCCTTTCTAAAAGCCACCCGAGAATTTCTAGGCCCTTGGCTAGATCACGACCGCCTCAAGTCTCTCTGCTGGGCCATGGCCGCTAGGGAAGACTGGTACGTCTTGTCAGTAGAAGATCCGGATAGGCACTGGGCAGACTCCACAGCCTACATCGACGAGTTCAGCTTACCATATCCATCTAGTCCAGATGGTAGAGATCCTCCGCGGAATACTGGAACATCAAACGCAAACCCGAAGGCAGATTATATGCGTTCCTCGACGAAGCGTCAAATGCGTATACGGGGCGTAAACTGCTCGTCACAGGTCGAGGCTGTTTGGGACTGGAGCCTGGAGCTCGTGCAACCCCTCGTGGACATCCAGCCTTCATTGAGATTTTGAATTGAGGACTAGAAATCAAAGACCCAGATTGAACGCACAAATTCGAGCATCAAAAAGTGAGAACCCAAGTTAACGCAACAGAGTTTCGGGAGTCCTGATAGTCTCATGTTTAATGTGACCTAGAGCCAACGCCAGAAGTTCTGTCCAGTCCAATTCCGTCCCTGCTTTCAGTCTCTCAAGAGTTCAAAAATAACAAGGCAAGTGGTCATTACGAGGATGGTAAAAGCAGCCACGCTGAGCAAAGGACCAAAAAGAAAAATTAGAAACTTCAGCACACGAGGAAAGGAGAGAATGAAGATGAGAGCCCACGAAAACAATGCCCAGAGCTGCCACCGATACCTCACCAATTTGTAATAAAGGCTCTCTCTTGGTCTATCCTCTGGCGTGCTGAAAAGAGTCTCCCAAGCCCAGTGGCGAAAGAAATCAGCATCGTTCGCGAAGAGCACGACATTCCAACGGGCGTGGCGGACGTCATGATCTTCGAATTTCTCATTCAAGCGCGGCCGTCTCATGTTGCATAGCCGGCTTTCCCAAAGGCTCAGCAGTTTGCCCTTCTCGTTATACGGCCCTTTCCGAATGAAGCTAACCCAACGCTGCACGATCTGCTTAGCAAGGTCTTCGGATACTTTGAACCACTCTTTATGAGTCTTTTTTCTATCTATTCCTGTCCTGCAAACATCACACTCGTAAGTTGCCCGATAATACGCGAGTTCTTGTTGAATCAGCTTTTCCGCACGCTCCGAGTGGTGAAACGGCAGCTCGTTATCGCCGTCGCCGTCCTTGTAGACGGTTTCCAGTGTGATCTGGCAGCTGCGCTCGATTTCCTCACGCCGCTGCGAAATCTCGCGGTCCGTCTTACCGATTTTCAGAAGGTGAGGCCGGCGGGGATCACGGAAGATGTAGATGTAGCCTCGTTTATACGTCCGTGATTGAAGATTTGTCAAGGGCTTTTTTATTTTCTCGCGCAGTTTGTCGTCGATCGTGCGCGGATGGTCAATATTTGAAGATTTTCGAGTCTGAGTTGTGCCTGGGTTTCTGGATAAGCCTGGGGCATCGTCTAATGATGCTGTGAACATCGCATCGACGTCGTTGTTTTCGGAGTCCGCGGTGGATAATATGGAGCGTTCTTCTTCTTCTTCCTCTTCTTCCTCTTCTTCATTCTCATCTCCATCCTCAGTTCCTACGGAACGGTATGCTCCAGGTGGACGTGGGCCCCGCATGTGATCTGATAATGACTCATCTTGTGGAATCGGTTGTACCTGTGACCTTCGCCGGGCAGGTGTCCTGGGTGCTTGCAAATTTGATTGAACTCCAGAAGAGGTGGCTTGCTCGGATATGGCTCGTGCTGGTGGCTGTCGTGGCTGTTCTGCAGTAGCTTTTTGTGACATCAACACGGCCGGTGCACTCATTGGCGCTAAGGGAGGTTGTGGCCGAGGTCGCGATCTAGCATTGAGTGGGCTTTCTCGAGGAGAAGCGTTGTTCCAGCGTCGGTTCCGTCGGATTCTCCTTTCAGCCGATGATATTGACGATCGTCTATTCGTGCTCGCTTCTCCTCCGGATGGCTTGATGGGGGTATCGTTAGTTTGTATGCCGGGAGTTACATTAGGTGGTGGTAGTGTATCTGGAGTCGGCGGTGCAACCGACCTCGACGTAATACGATCAGATGGAGACATATATGTGGACGGATTGATCGGGGGATTCTGAACATTGTCCCCTTCATTCCTAGCCGAAGGCATATCTTTGAACAAGCTAAAATTCATTGAACTTTGCTCCCAGACCCATTTTTGCATGACTTCTTGGACGGCGCGGACGACTTCACTACCTTGATGGCTGATACAGACAAAACGGCGAATGATATGGTCTTGTGGAATTTCTGTCATAAGATTCCAGAGCAAACTGATATCGAGCTGTTCTCGAGGGATGGTGTTTTCGCAGCGGCCGTTGCCTAGGAAGGAGAAGAAACAGTTGAAGGAATCTGCGGAGTGGAGTGTAAGTTCATCGACTGCTTCGTTGAAAGTGGCCATTTTGAACACCTTTCAGATGTCGGACAAGTATTTGGCGTAACAATTTTCCGTTATATGGGAAGTATGGCTCTTTGCGGACCGTGATCCGTATGCATTTGCATATTCGTGCATTTATCGATGCTGGTGTGGTAATTAAGGCTGCAACTACAAGGCTGTGTTGTGCTGTGCCGCAATCCCCCCTTCAACCCGGCGAAACGGGTCAACTCCCCATGGCCAGAGTACAAGCCACTACACAGTGCACAGATCACACCATCTGTCTCCATGGTATACTGTACCTATCCTAAATGTTTATCGCGCTAGCTGTGCCTCTCGTCGTAAAGCGGACTTTTTCATTGGTTGTGCCTGGCTCCTCAAAAGGTAGAGGCTCTTTTAATAGGAGCCGCTGCATTAAGATACCCATGCCTCCCATAAGGCCATCGAGCTAAAGTAGAAGGGTTCTTACGAACTTTGAGGCTGAGGACGTTTTGCATGAGAAGTTGTCCGGGGGTTTGGGGCGCGGTTGGAACATGAAACGTTCGGTATTAAGGGACCATGAAAGTTCAGAGAAGGTAGGATGGCGACCTTCCGAATGCTGTATTTGGAGGCAGACTTTAGAGCAGTTGACCGGTTGCAATTTATGCTTAGATGGTGGCGCTGAAGAGAGTTATTCTGGTCGAAGACAGGGAAAGACATCTGATTACTCAGCCCCCGAGTACACTTTGATCCTTCCTTTGAAGTCGGATTCGAAGCTTCAGATGTGGGCTGATTGAAAGTAGAAAGAAAATTGTAAGAAAAAGAAATCCTACGTTTTATGTGCTTGTTCAATTATCTGTGTAGGTATAGTTTGTGAACTTCTTGGAAGGCGTTGACCACTTTGTGAGCACCGGGACAGCCTAGGCACGCATGTTCTTCTCGGCAAAAGCGATACTTAATTATGATTGTTCCACGCAACCATGCCTTAGGAAGTAGAACTAATGGAGATGTCGACATTTGATGCTAGAAGAAAGACAGCAAGGCCTGCGGAGAGTTATGCGCTAGTCCCAAACTGGTTCGGCACTTTTTTTGCCGATTTCTATCAAAGCAGCGCCCTTGACTTGTACATACCCTCACCAACTTCGGCGTACGAAGGTAGGTGTGGGTATTAGGCTGCCTAAATGATCCCGACCATAACTTTAACTTCTCGTGCCTGTTGTTCTGTATTTGGTGGGGAGGACATCCGTTCGTTCGTTGAGCCAGTTATACGCCTTTTCCCAAGAATTACGTTCTATCATGGCCAATTTTCATCAGGTTACACTAGCAATTAATCCATTATTAAGGCTCAATCGAACAGAATCAAAGTTTCAATGTAGTACAATATGGGTATTGCACCGTTCTCTCCATAATGTCGATTGCATGCTGATTTGATCAGGACCCTACCAGAGCTCGCTTTGACGATTGTTTCATTCCCGTCATCTCAGCATTACCCGCTGGTATATCAGCTTGCATTTTCGTCGTATACATTATCCGGCTGTTTACTATTCGGTGGCCCAGATGGACAACAAATTTTGTGGAGGAAACCTCCGAAGATGGGGATGACCTCATCAGAGAAGCCTACGACCGGCCAAAAGTATGGATGGCCATTTTATTGGCCATATCAATTACGGGATTCGCTTTGCAAGTCGTTTCAGCGTTTTTACCCTTCTGCCAACTTCTAGCCGTATTTTCTGCAGCTGCTTGGGTATGTTCGTTCACAGATGATCACTTTCGCGTGAGCTTACAATAGTTGATGAGGCTCTCTCCGGATTTACCGTTATCATTACGCGCCCCAGAACCGCTCCATTGTTAATGCTTGTTCTCTACATAAGTATCTTGGTGGCACAACTAATTGTATTGAGTCATGATCGCTCAAAATGGTGTGTTGAAGACATACCAGCGCTCTTAGGACCGGTAATAGCATTCTGCGGAATTGTCATCGTTCTATGCATGCCAATGCGAAATCCAGAACTACCAAGTGACGAAATAAGCCCAGCTTTCGGATCGCCAACGTCTAAACTCCGCAGTCCGGAGGATAATTTGACTCCTTGGCAATTCATGACCGTTTCATGGATGGCTCCCCTCATCTCCGTTGGTACCAAACGGCAGCTTCATGACGAAGATGTGTGGGATTTAGCCTACGAATTCAAGCACAGGAGACTTCACGATGCCTTCCGAGAACTTCGCGGTTCCGTAGTACGAAGACTACTTGAAGCCAACGGAACTGATCTTATGATTACCTCCATTCTAGGAATCGTAGAACTATTGGCAAGTATGAAAAAGTTGCCTCTTGTCTCGGCATAGCATATATCTAAGCCTTGAGTGTAGATCTTTCAGCACCGGTGCTATTACAGCAGCTCCTAAGATCCATGGAAGATCCCGACACCCCCGCACGGGTTGCAATCACATACGCTGTTCTCTCACTATTTGTCCGTCTTGTGGCAAGCCAATCGGCTGTTTTCAGTCTTTGGTTTAGTAGACGTGCGTATGAAAGATCGAGAGGGGAAATGATCACGATGCTATACGAGAAAACATTGAATAGGAAAATTCGTGGCGTTCAAAAGAGCCAACATGTGGAAGACCTCTCGGACAGTAATGAACAAATAACACCCGAAGATCGCACAAACGGTGCTTCGAAACCTCAGCAGAGCTGGCTGAGTCCTTTTGGAAATCTTTTTAGGAAAGTTTCAGGTCATGCAATGGCGCCATTTCGATCAAAAAGGCTTTCCAATCCGCAAGAGGAAATAAAACAACCGGCCTCGATGGGGAAAATCCTGAATCTGATGCGGTGAGTTACAAATACTTATTTCGGGGATGAATAGCTTATTTCTACTCTAGAAACGATGTCTATGAAGTCGCGCAAAGGTAAATACTACACTCACCTAGTGATAGAATTAGACTGGACTGGACTGAACTGGATTTCGAAATTCTCGAAGATCCGAATCAAGAACCTATATCAGGGTAGACTAGGCTCCAGTATGCCGACTTCTATTCCCTGACCTCGTTTCTAGCATGACCTTCCGTTACTCGCACCCGTAACACAGCGTGCAGGTCTCCGCCAAGATAGCTCTATGCTCCAGATCCAGTCCAATTCCATCACTGTACTCGCCTTATCCCAATTCTGGCTAATTGAAGTTCATAGGTTTTGGGAGTTTCAGAATCTGGTCACAAAGCCACTTGGGTTGCTACTCTCAATTGTCCTTGTATGGAGACTCATTGGCTGGCCATGCCTCTTAGGTATTTTAACGGTGCTTGCTGCCCAAGTAATTAACACCTTCATAGCTCGTGCTTTATTACGTTGGGAAAGAAAACGCAGAACCGCCACGGACGGAAAGCTCCAGAAGATCTCTCAATTTGTTGAAGCAATTCGCAATCTTCGCTGGTATGGTTGGCAAGACGCATGGCTAAAAGATATCATGGAGGCAAGGCAGCACGAGCTCAACCTCCGGATTGTCACGATGCTATGGAGTATTTTGATCAGCTTTATGAACACTTTCGCCAGCAACCTCTTCCCCGTTGCTGCATTTTATGCCTACACGATATTAGCCGGACTTCCATTACGCATCGACATCGCTTTTCCCGCTCTTGATCTTTTCAGGCTTCTGGAAAGCAATCTTCGTGAAATACCAGGTCTAATCACTGTACTGTTGAATGCTTCGGTTGCTGTCGGGCGCATCGAAGACTTTATGAGTGAGCCAGACAAGGACCATACGGAAATACCCCCGAGCACAACCACTCAGCTAAAACTAAATCATGCGTCATTCGCTTGGCCAGGGGCTCCCGAACATGTTTTGCACGATATTACTCTCGACTTTCCCGTCGGCCTAACGGTCGTATATGGTGAAGTTGCCGCAGGTAAAACTGCTCTACTTCAAGCTCTCCTCGGCGAGATCGATAAGAGAGAGGGCGATATCGTGCGACCGGATGAGATGGTGGGGTACTGCGCTCAGACGCCTTGGTTACAGAGCATGAGTATCCGGGAGAATATCCTCTTCTCCTCTCCCTATGATGACACTCGTTATAAGCAAGTTCTGGAAGCCTGTGCATTAGTTACCGATATGGCTAACTTTAAGCATGGCGATCTCTCTAATATTGGTGAAAATGGAATTGGCTTGTCAGGGGGCCAAAAAGCGCGTGTGGCTTTGGCAAGAGCCGTTTATAGCAAGTCTAGAATCCTCTTCCTCGATGATCCCCTATCAGCCCTGGATCATCAGACCGCGGAGACAATCGTTCGGAAGTGTCTTGCTGGTCCATTACTGGAAGGGAGGACCACAGTTCTCGTCACCCACCGCACTGAGCTATGTCACGGTCTGGCAAAGCAGTGGGTCGAGATGTCGCGTGGAAGAGCACGTCTCCTCGCTCCAGAAACCAACTTGTCAGGCGTCTTGCACCAAAAAGAATCAGCAGAGCCAACGGATGAAGCCGATTTAAAAAGACGCGAGGAGGAAGAAGCTGCTGCAGTTCCTGACAAGTTTATGGAGGATGAGCACCGAGCACATGGCGGAGTCAAAGCGTCCATCTACTGGGAGTACATACGAGCAGGAAAGCTTAAGTGGTGGTTTGTCTTAATATGCATTATGGCAATATACCGTCTCCTCGATGTGGCCGAGACATGGTTTGTTAAGCAGTGGGGAGAATCTTACAACAAACCCGAAGAACGGAGTACATCTGGCCTTTTCGACGATCTTCCTTCACCAGAGACCAACGTCCGGCCGTGGCTGATCGGCTTCTTCTTGTTCGCAACTGCGGTGGCAGTCCTCTTCCTTATAACTCAAGGTTTCATGCTCGTTATTGTGTACTCTGCAGGCCAACAGATGTTCAAAGATGTCATGGATCGCGTTGCCCATGCTACGTTTCGATTTTACGACACCACTCCCGTGGGCCGACTGATGAATCGATTGACTTCCGACATCAACACGATTGATGGAAACATCAGCGAGCAGTTTCAGAATGTGTCTTGGTTATCAATTGCTTGGATCTCATCTATTGCTGTTATTGCTTCGGTGACACCACTATTCCTCGTCTTTTCCTTTGCTCTGTCGGTGGCGTTCGTGTTGATCTTCCTACGGTTTCTCCCAACATCGCAAAGCTTGCGACGACTTGAGGTTTATAATTCCTGTCACCGTATAACCCATAGGGGCTTGGCTAATTGGTCTGTAGATGGTCTCTTTGAGCCCTCTGATGTCCAACTTTGGGGCTTTATTGGACGGATTGACGACTGTTAGAGGTATATATCCCTCAATCGTTCTGGATAATCTACTAACGACTTGTTTGCAAGCCTTTTGTGCACAGAATCGCTTCCAAGCTCGAGTAATTGAGGTCACCGACGCCTTCCAGAAAATGGATCACTTTTACTGGAGTCTGCAAGCGTGGCTAATGTACCGGTTTGATACGTTGTCGGCCTGTTCGACGCTCCTTCTGACCTTGCTTGCCCTGCACTCCGGCGTCTCACCTGGACTTACTGCATTCGTATTGATAGCCGCGTCAAAATGTACGTCCTACTATTTAATATTCTCCATTAAAACCTAATGATGGAGACTAATCGCACGAATAGTTGTCACGTCAACGCACGCGCTTTGTAGACAGTACGGCCAGCTTCAAATGGACTTCGTTTCTGTAGAAAGAGTAGTCGAATTGTTGCATTTAGACCAAGAATCACCGGGGAGTGTCAGTCCGCCAGCTTGGTGGCCTTCCTTATCAGGCGATATTGTATTTGAAGATGTGACTGTGCGTTACGCCCCACATCTCGACCCTTCTCTGTCCAGAGTGTCTTTCAGGATTCCTGCGAACTCCAATACCGCCATTATTGGTCGGACTGGTAAGTCCTGAGTTGATTGTAAACCGAGCATTTTCTCACTATTTCAACAGGCTCCGGCAAAAGCACGCTAGCGCTTTCCCTCCTAGCCACGAGTGAGAAAAGATTGCTTATCTAGACTCCGATACATATACTGATCTATTGCTACTGCAGTCGTCCCCGAAACCGGCCGTATTCTCATCGATAACATGGACATCTCAACAGTCGACCGCCAAGCGCTCCGCAGACGTGTTGTACGTATCTTCTGATTCTTCTCCTTTCCGCTCGTTAACTCTTCAACTATGTATCCTTTAACACTATACAGACTTTCCTTGCCCAAGAACCTGTCCTCTTCCCCGGCACCATGCGCCAAAACCTCGACCCTCTCTCCGAATACAGCGACGCCGTTTGCTCATCCGTTCTCGAAAAGATCGCGGGACGACACAACTGGACATTAGATACACCCATAGAAGCTGGCGGCCGCAGCCTAAGTCAGGGCCAGCGACAACTCGTCGGCCTTGCGCGCGCAATGCTGAGGCGTAGTGCTGTGGTCATTCTGGACGAAGCGACCGCATCGATTGATATGGAGACTGCTATGCGTATTCAGCAAGTGCTGAGAGAGGAGATGAGGGAAAGCACAGTCATTACGATTGCGCATCGGCTCGAAGCGGTGCGGAATGCGGATTACTGCATCGTGTTGGGGAAAGGGGAGGTGCTTGAGGCAGGGAGTGCTGAAGAGATGTTGAAACAGGGAGAGCGAGGGTTTGGTGCGTTGTTGGGGTAAGCAGGGATGACTCTCTTAGGTGCAAATTTGTGTATCGATATTTGGAGCCGTGAATTCAGGGTCGTCTCGCGTGGGCGAAATTGCTTGAAGAGCTTCTATAGCCCCCAGGCGCATATCAAACACCAGGAACCCAACACGACGTCGCTATCTTCGAGGCCTTACGCACGTGCCGAAGTTCAGATATAAAAGAGGCTTTAGAAATTTTCAAGAAATTTTAACAGTATATCCCGGTACTCTTAAACCAAGGCTCTTATTGTATAGAACGAAATAGGTTAGAGAATTTCTAGGGGCCTTAGGGCTGTGTTATTCAACAAGTGTCTAAGTAGCGGTGGCTAGCTTCAGGGCCTTACGCTTATGCTACATTCGAGGTAGTCTCAGACGTACACCTTGGTATGTTGAGTATTGTGATATCAAACGGTACACTCTTCCAGGACATGGCATTATTTTGGTGGTCTAATCACCTAGAACTCTACTAATGTACCTTATATACTCTCCTAGCACCATTTCTAGTTTCTCATTTCATATTTCCTGGAACATATCATCCTCCTCCGCCCGTATCCCACTAAGCACCAAAGCGCAACCCCACCGATCACCTCACCCCCCTGCATCCGCTGGATCCGCTGCTGCCCTACTCCACCGCTCCCACCCAACTCCGCCGAAAACGGAGTCGGCGCCGGCCTTTGTGCATTCGGCTCCGGCCCTTGCACTTTCGGCTCCAAACCCACTCCTCCACACCTTGCAGCCATCCCGTTCCCTTGCTGTCACTGTTGCTGTATGTCAGATGGGTATTGCGTATAGCCTTTCACGGGCTGTTATTACGTGTATTGCTGCGGCGGAAAGTAGCTGGATGGGTTTGAGGTCGGTTGCTGTTCGCGTTGAGTCTTTTTCATAAGGTAGATCTAGATGCAGAGGCCGGAGATGGTGATGAGAGCGACGGGCCCAATTACGACGGCGGTAATTCGGGTTTTACTTGAAGAGGATGTGGGGACGGGGGTGAACGTGAGGGAGGAGCTGGTGGTTGAGGTTGAGGTTGAGGTTGACGTAGAGGTTAAGGTTAATGTGCTTGAGGAGGTTGAAATTGCAGTTGAGGTTAAGTGAAGTAGCAAGTCAGTTTAAGCGAGGAGGCGAGATAACGGTTAGTGGGGGGTTTTGCAGAGGATTTATTGCACACTTGGAATCGTTGAGATGGGCGTGACGCGGTAGGACCAGTCTAGCGACGACGCATCGCAGAAGATATCGTTGCGAGGGTTAGAGTCGGTGATGTTCTCATGTATGAAAGCTGTTTTGGAGATTGTATAGTAAGCCCACGATGCTGCAGTGTAAATGGCTGAGCTGTGATTCGACGTGTATTAGCAATTCTTAGTTGTATCTTGAGATCGAATCTCAAGGACGTCTTTACCAAGCAAACGTTCTCGAGACGGTGATCCACTGATGCATGCGACTGGGAAGTTGCAGCTCGCAATAGTCGTGGCGGAGCAGCCGACGTAGTTTCCTGACAGATACCATGTCGCGTCAAATTCGTAGTCCTCGGATGTATCTGCCAATTTGCCGATTAATTACCCTTCCTTCTCCGTGGAGCTTAGGGTCAAGGGAAGACTTCTACTTTTTGAACACCTTTCACATCATTCGCGGGTCTAAATATTTGGGCTGCTTGTGGCCTGCGCGCATCGTTCCCTGTCTTCTTGTATTACCAACTTTGGTTGACTCGCTCGAGTTATATTTGATATTGGCACAGAACTTTCCATAGAGAACTGATATCTAAAAGACCCTACAGCCTCTGAGGTAGCTTAGAATCCCATAAAACTTATCACCATTCTGTCTTTGAAGCAGCTCTTGCAGGCGGTGTTATTGTCGTATCTGGGGGTCTGTGGAGCACATTTGCGGAAACTGAAAGCACTCATATTGAGGCTAACAACACAGACAATAGCAAGACCATGATAGAAAATAAATGACGATCAGACACATCATGAGAGAAAGTGAAAAGCTTCAACTAAAAGGAGATCAACTGCCTGTCAAATGTGCAAGGCTTTTTTTTCGCGGAAAGTAGACAACCGGAGTACTGGACTACGGAAGGCGGACCATTTATGACTACGACAAATGAATCTGGAACAGCCACCATATCCCGTGTGATTGGTTACGGTACCTGTCCCTTCATTTGATCTTGCGGATCTGCGGCGCTGAGTTGCGACGTTGTGATGTTAGTTAGGTGGTACCATTAGAATGTTAGAGAAGGGCATTGGGCGACTAATATGTTGATTGCCAAGGAATCCTGCTCGTGTCAAGTAAATCTTATGCGATGATGCCAACGGGAGGAGATACACAGCCTTCTGGTATGTCTTCGTCGGAAAGATCTGCGCACGTTTTGCTCTTCGTTATTTTGGATTAAGCTTCGACGATAAGATATTTGCACTGTGCTCAATGCAATGAGAGCTTGAGAAGGAGCTTGCCTGAGCGGCTGCAATGCTGAAAACAAGGCAGCAACGTTTGCACACTCTTGCAAAGTTAACTGTGCCTCGTCACCTCTCAGTGCAACCTTAAAAAGTTGGTGCAGTTTCGCAAGGCGAAACATAAGACCTTGAGCATGATGTATTTTGGAGTGGACCGAGCGTGATGAAGACAGCTAAGGCCCATTTGGCACACAACATTTCGCATTGCCGAAAATACCCTCAGGTATCCTCGTACGAATGAAAGTCTGAGGTCCTATGCATTCTCGTGTCTTCCGACTCGGCCTCATCTTTTGGATATCAAGCTTCCATGGAAAGTGCTGTGCCAATACCAAATATAACTCGAGCGAATTAACCAAAGTTAGTAATACAAGAAGACAGGGAATGATACGCGCAAGCCATAAGCAGCCCAAATACTTAGACTCCTTGCGAATGATGTGAAAGGTGTTCAGAAAAGTAGAAATATGCCCTCCTCTTTCCTATATAAGCTGACCCTCAAAGTCATACCAACAACTAGAGCTCTATCGGAAATTCCTTACAGTATTTCCCCGTTCCGAGCTGCAGCCTTTCCGCCTGCATCACTCAGTCGAGGCATTTCTGGAGCAATGCACACTGCAAACGCATATTCACCGTCGTGGCTGATGCTTAACTTGACTATCTGGCCATCCAGTAAGTCAAGTGGCTTCGAGGTTTCCCCGCCACTCTTATCCCATTTCTGTGTAAGCAACGTTTTCTCGTTCGACGAGGGTTTATCCGTAGGTTTCAATTCTCCTGAAGACCCCTCCTTGTGTTCCTCTTCATTTGACGAGGATTTATCCGCCTGTTCAGCTCGTCCTGAGAGCTCGTCGATGAGAGACAGATCCGGTCTGTCAAGGACTATTGCGTACACCTCTCGGTCAGAGTTTTGGATAGACATACTTTCATGTAGGATGATAATTTCGTGCGGAGTGAGTATCCTAGGCTTCACTGCCTTGATGATGGCTTCTTTCGCAGCCCACCTACACTCGTCCGAAATGTCAGCCGCCATGATCATCGTTCGAACACTAATTAACGCACCGCCCAGCGAGATAACTTGACGCACCGCCCAAATTTGGTCCCAATGCATTCCTGGCGCTGTGGAAGCGGACCCAAAAGCTCTTCTGCTCTCGTTCCGTTAAGACCTTTCCGAGGAACTTATCCAGGTGGTAATAGGTGCTCCGATTTGGTAAGGCTGGCTTTGTGATTATTCGACGGATACGGGGGATATGGCAGACATCAGCGCCTACGCGGAAGGCATATGGGAACGGACGAGGCGGCATTAGTATTTATATTTGACGGAGCCGTATGAAAGCGAAAAAAGGCCATAGGGAAGCTTATGGGAGCTAAAGGGAGCTTTGCGGGAGAGCTACGCGATGGCGCCGACCTCGCAAGACCGTGGTTTTGCCTATTGGCTGGTTGTCGCTACTTCACGCAGCATCATTGTACCAGGCACGTGACCAGCTTCGGACTTCGAAGCAACACAGCTGCGTCACTGTCACCCACCTACACCCACCTAAGTGCATTTTGATCCCCGGGCTCAGTGATACCACGCACCCATTCTTCGCAAGGGTAACCAAGAGCCGGCCATTAACCAGAAACACCTCCCGATGTTCTGTGCGTGTCTAGCGTGCTTACTCGAGCGGTATTCTGCGAACACCGACCACAGCCATGAGGGTGGGGGAAGAGACCAGAGCGAACGGATATATACCATCGGACTTCCACCTATGTAGCCTCGCATTTCTTCTCTCTACTCTAATCTAATATTGTTCACTTATAATTCCTTCGCAATGGCTCCCATGAAATTCAAGATAATGTCTCCGCGTCTTCAGGGCGTACAAGTCCTCGACCTCTCGTGCACACCATCGCAGTTTCAGAAATGGCGTCGTGCAGTCCGCACAGCAATGGAGTCCGACGGCTCATGGGCACACTGCGATGGCGCTTCTAATTGCCCAATGCCCATGCCAGGAGACCGCTATTCGTTGCGACATGACCCGCAACCCCAGCTTCTGGAAGAGCGTCGCGCATGGGTAAAGAAAGACAGAGACGTGAAACTCGACCTCTTCCTCTCCCTCCACGACGACATCAAGATGGAAGTCTTCGACGTTGGCCCGCCTCTCCCGCCTACTTCGATGACGGCGAAAGACATGATGGACGCGCTGGACGACCGCTTCGGCCGGTTCGAGTTCGAGGACTACCACCACGTCTACGGCCGCTTCCTCAACCTGCACCTCGACGACTTCATCACCCTCGACGAATTCAACGCAGAGTACCGCGCCGTGCTGCAGGAAATGGATGACTTCGGCCACCCACTGAACAACACCCAAGCCTGCAGCGCCTATTTCTCCAAACTGCGCTGCTGCCAGAACCCTTGGGTAGCCAGGAAGATTAAAGAGTGGAATTCGGTAGACAATTCTCCGAGGCTAGAGCAGCTCATGAAAGAAGCACCTGCTTGGCTCATCATCAAACCTCTGTCTATCCGACCAACTCAATCCGCTCTTGACTTCGAAGCACCGAACGAGGAGGAAATCACCATCCACGCTAGCGCGGAAGCCCTCACGGGGTCCTCACCTCCCCCAAAGAACCCACGTCGTGCAAGCAAGAGCAGTGATGTGCAGAACCGACCTCTCCCTCCCCTGCCAAATGAAATCACCCCACCCATCTCGCCCAACACCTCCCTCACTCGTCCGACACTCGCCGAGATCAAGTTATCAAGCACTTGGGACGCCGATCGAGCTGATCGATGGCGCCTCCCGTTGCAGGGTGTAAAGGAACTGCCACCAATGAAAGTAGGTGGAGATGGTAGGAAACGGAGCAGAGCGTGGTGATAGCCGGATGAGGCGTGGAAGTAACTAATTGCGGATTTCGATAAGTATATGAGAAATGTGTCATGTATCGCATTCAGCGTCTTTTTTTTGCAGTATACCATTTTCACATTCGCCTTCAATATAAATATTTCTATCTCATCGCATGGGCAGTTGTGAATTTATCGCGAGCAGACGTGTTTGAGGTTTTGGATTTCATAAATCACCCCAAAAGCGCACGCACTCTCCTATAAATCCGCCATGTTGGCTCAACATTTCCTTGATCCGTTAGGCATGATTACTAGTCGCCGCCCTTACGCACACTGCAAACCGTCAACTTGTATAAATCACGGACAAGGACCAAATATTTCACAGCACTGTACGTCATACGGGCCACGCGGTAGGGTGGTTTTGGATGCAAATGGATGAGTAGATTGAATGGAGCAAAAAGAATAAACGACCGATATTTCCGCATTTCTAGTTATAGATGTATGTTATAATTTATGAGCTCAGACCACCAAGCCAACCCCATTAAGGCAAAGTAGCGCTGAAATTGGGGTTCCATCTGGCGTCAGTCATCGCACACGGTTGCTACTTTGGTAAGTTCTGCCTAACCCAGCGGAAGAGCCGACATCGAAGAACTGATATGATTTACAGGATCTGCTGAGTCTAACACTGTGCGCCTGTCGCCTAAGAAGCGGACAAGCCAACGAGATCGCGCGACGATAGCCTTAGAGCTAATTGATCTTGGCATTGGATGGAGAATTTTGGAATGAAGAGTCCAAAATCACCCATCTTAGAGTCGGTACACTGTGTGAGAGCAAGTCACTTTGATTGCACAGAATTGGCCTTCCGATTGTGACCATTTCATATCATGCCTTTCTGTCTTGTGTCAGTTATTGGAACGGTTACTTCGCTGTTCGATGTGTTTTGCGGAGAGTTACCGATTTTTGAAGGGAGAGAAAATAGAAAATGTTATCAAGGGACACAGTCTAAGAATAAATGCGCATTTTGCCATTCAATGCAACTCGCCTTAATGGGAAAGGATACAATGGTTTGCCAGGAAGGATTAGCAGGAAGAATTAACAGAAAAGACAAAAGCCTCCTAGGAACTTGACATCCCACTTGAGGTATTGCGCCTAGAGAGCTTGTAAAGTGAAGCTTGTTGGTTAAGGGGTATGTTAGTCAATGTCTATTGCTGATGATGCGTCATTAGTAGGATCGTCAAGGGTGCAGTTGAGGAGTTCATCTGTATGTAATCGTCAGTGACTGTTCCGTTGCACGTTTCACGTCTGGGGCCACTTACAACTGCTGCCACCAAGGAACATCGAATTGAGGCCTTTGGTCAAAATATCATACCGCTGTATCTCCCCATTGTTCAGAATGTCGGAGATTTTGAGTTCGAGGCGAGTGTAGAATCGTGGTAATTTGAGGTAGTTAGCCGATAACCGGTGGCTAATGACAGCGCTGATGCTTCCGCTAATGTGGCGGTGAGTGTCCAATTGCATGTCCCGAGTGACGATATTTTGTTGTAAAAAAGTGCGGAATTGAGGGCTACTATGTTGTAATAATATGACATAACAAAAGATATGTTCCCAGGAAGCAATGGAATCCACAATGGCGACTTGACATTCGCGGGTATGTTTAATGCTGTCGCATCGATGACCCGGAAATTGGCAAAGTAGGCAGCGAACTTGGAGCGAACTAACAGGCCGTGCAAGGGTGCTGACATGTCCGGGTTGGGGTTGTCGCCGTTTGAGATTGTTAGGAGCCATGGCAGTAACCGCGTGTTGAAGCTCCATGAACGCCACATGGACAGTTTCCATGTTGAGCTGATTGCAGAGCATCGACACTCTTCAGATTCAAAGGAGGATACGTTCCCACCCTAAGCTTTGCCCTTAATCGTTGAGCCCAGAGAAGGTGACGAAATAGAAAAGGAAAGACAGAAAGACCTAAGAAAAGCACTGACTGTAAGTGAATGGATGTTAGCCACCGAACCATGAGGCAAGAGGCGAATTCACGGCCCGAAAGGATTCTGGCAGCTTCGTGGAAGCTCTCAGGTGTTCCTGCAATTTCCAAGGTGAGGTTGTAGGAATGAAAGAAGGAGCGACTTAACTTATCATGTCGAAGAAATAAGAAACGAGATGCAAGAACTCCCAGCTCCTCACTGGCGGCTCATAGAGGACTCACATGAAATGAAATGAAAATGACTCAACGGTAAATATGTGCGGGAAACAATACTGGAACTCTTCACACGGAGACTACACTTCACGTATGCAGAACGGATTGGCATTATCACAAGTTTATGCTTCAACCGCGAGTGCTTAATCATTTATTGACCGCACCATCATTCCTAGCATTAGTGTGAATGGGCCCATTCATCACGAATTCCCGGCAGGCTGGGATCCCGTGTGAAGTTCGTTCCACTGTGTTCTCAACACCTTCTCAACAATCAATCCACCACCAAGCAAGCCGCCAGACTTTGACTAAAGTGCTGGCGCAGATAATGCAGGACCGTGCCGTTGATCTAGGTGGTCGTAGTTCAGTTCGAACTCCCTCTATAATGTAGTCAGAAGAATTCTCAAGGCCTAGTAGTCTTGTCCAACATACCCTCTCTCTTCTCCAGTTTGTGACATCGAAGAACAAGTACCATCCACGTTCCTCCTTCTGGGAGATTCGGATTGGCTGTGGAAGTTCCGGATCCTTCATCATCCACTGCTGTAGGACCTTATGCCATCTCCAGTCACGGTTATACCTAATACATTAGCCTTTTCGGCTGAAACAATGAAGCTGTCTTAACTTACAATTCACTAGCAGCGATCTCCTGCATGATGTCCCTTGGATATTGATAAAAGATGGCGAGAAGCGTTTCAGCGGAGAAGCTATTCATTTTGGTGTGCAACGGTGGAACATTCGTGACCGTGTATGCGGCTGGGAGCGTGAAGTCGGGAGGAATGACAGGTTTTGAGTTTGACTCTACAAACGGAGAACCAAAGGTGGGATGTAGCGGAGAATTGCTACTATGTGGTGAGTGCGTCAACGAATGCAGAATTCGAAACTGGGATATACTTACTCTGGGCGACTCAAGTCAAGTCCCAAGACTGTTAGATCCTGCCCTACTGCAAGCAAGGAATAATCTGGACTGTCGTGAGGGATCATTGCTAGAAGGCCAGGAAGACCATAGCGTTCCGATTCAGTCATGTCTGCAAGTCTCTTGTGCTGCGGTATCCGACCTGGTGAGTCTACCACATCGGCACCAAAATTCTGATCGTATTGAGGTTGCTGTGTTCGTTGCCCAATTGGCTGAGGTTGCGTGTCGCGGAAGTTACCGTTCCCACTCCTGTGAGGAAGTTGTGCACCTAGGAAAGACATGTTGCCCAACGGTTGCGCCGTTCTTGGGTTCCCCTGCGAAGAGACTTAGCTGCGTTCGGTTGGTAAGAATGGAAGCAAATTACGGTGCTCACATTTCTGTCTGTGTCCTGTAATGCGGTGGAATTTCCGCGTATTCCTTCAAACTGGGTCCTTGAAACTTTGGGAAGGTGATTATTAGCGGAGGCATGAGCTACAGCAGCAATTGAATTACCTCCGGGTCCAACTCCACCAGAGTGCATGCTCCTGTCGCCTACAGCAGACCCTATACTTCGATCCTGCTGACTGTCGGTCGGACTAGATAATCCATTTCGGGCTTGTCCAAGGCCGGCAAAAGCATTTGTAGTCATGCTGCTCCCAAATGCAGCATTCTGGATCATTCCTGTCCTCCGATCCGGTCCAGCCTCTCCCCCACCACCACCTCCCAGAGGAGGAAACTCGTCGATATTGCCAGTCTGCGGCTGGCTTGCGCCAGACAACTGCCCCACACCCGCTTGTCCGCCAAAACGGTAGTCATCTCCGCCTCCAGGGAATTGGGATTGCCCCGAGCTGGCTCCCTCCTCATGAGTTTGGGTTTGAAGTTGTTGGTGCTGTTGCGCGGGAGGCTGTGCGGCTTGGCCTTGGGAGAGGTTCTGGCCTTGAGGTCGTTGAATAGTGGAATGTTGTGTCGATCGTAAGCTCGGGTTCGACCAGATCTGTTGAGCGGATGTGTTCTGCTGCGCTTGTGGTGCACCGGATAATGAGGGGAATTCGCTGTCATCAGCGATATTTAGCATAAACTTCTGGAGCTCGTTTTCCTCAGGCGCGCTGAGGCGCTCTCGCGGCTTCTTCTCCATGGCAAAATATGCTTAAACTTACGAAGGATCTAGCGGCGTATGAGGTTGTGAGCTTCCAATTGTCTGCGCAAAGCTGGATATACCACCGCCGTTTGTTCGTGATTGTGCTGTGGATAGGCCTGGTGCGCCGCCCATAGGACCTCCAAAACCCCATTGGGAGCCACTTCCTGAAAGCCGCGCCTGTGTTAGCCATGATACAAGGGACACTAGCGCGCAGGTAGGTGAGTTGGTACCTAGCTTCCCATTCTGCAACCTTCCAGATCCGAGTGGTGCGCCACGGTTTGCTGTGGTCTGCTGGTTTTGGAACATACCGGCGGGTAGGTTTCGTAGAGGCTGTGGACCTGGTCCTGTAGGTTGTTAAAATCAGCAACGCTGGCTTGATGGGGGTTCGCATGTGCGGCCGTGTGAATTAATGATGGCGGACTAGGATACAGTGAAGATGATGTTCCAAATCCCGAATATGCAAAGGTGAGCGAAGTTTGGGGGAAGCATATATGTGCCATAGGACCCTCCCCAGACTACTAAACAAAGCTGAATGCGTTTACAATAGTAGTCTTCCGAGCGCAGCGCATGCAAGGGTGCTTGACAAGCAGGGAATCGACTGGAGGGACTACTTGGGCGTTAAGGAGGAACAAACCTGGACGATTCATGGCGAAGTGGGGTTGGGAGGGAGGCTGGAGAGTTGTTTACCAAAGTTACTAAAGAAAGAGGTAGAGGCTGTGGAGAGAATTGTGTGGTGAAAGTCCAAGGTTGCGCCTTGCTTTCGCCGTGAGGTCCACTGGATTGATCTGCACGCGCTGGACTTCGTTACAGCGTAGAAAAGCCTTTCCTATAGCGGCTAGAGTGCTTGGCACATATGAACACATTACCAGATACTTCACCCTAACAGATCTCACATGTCATCCTATGCCGAATTGACGCCCTTTTATATTTAAATTGCGCTTTAGTTGACGCGGTCATGTTCCTGCGTTGTGCTCCCATCGTGTAGTTTGTTTCCTCATGTGCAAGCTACTATTGCGTCAATGCGACCTAACGCATCATACTGCGCCTGTCAGTTCCTACGGTGCTCTATTTGTTAAGGCGATGCAATGTATCTGAATGTCCGGCACAACGGTGAGTTTTTGGGAAGCGCTCCCTGGTCTGCTCATATCGACTCATTGTGATACTTTGTGGAGTGGGGTGGGGTGGGGTTGGATAATCCTAGAACAGGTGGGCTGTGGTTATGTCGCAATTATAGTATATATAAAGACTGTAGATTGAGTGTCAGATGGAGAACCTAAAACTGTATAAAATCATGAATACAACCCCTACCCGATAGCCAACGTGATATAATGTATAAATATTCTATTACATCATGAATGATATTCCCAACCGACATCATCCGATAAACATGCCCCCAAAAAAATAGAGAATATAAATATCATCGATTGAAACGAAGCTAATGATGTTTGATATGCCTAGTTTTAATTCCCTCCGGGCAACATCCGTTTCAATGTTTCAACTTCACCCTCCAACCTTGCGACTCGGAATTTAAGGGCATCCCGTTCAAGCTGGGTCTGCTCTAGCGCAGCTTCTAAGTTGCTCATCTGGTCGACACGTTTTTGGCGGTAGCGACGGGCGGCAAGGGTGTTCTGCTTTCGTTTCTCAATACGGGAGGGGGCGGATAAAGTATTGTTTCTCGCTGAATACGAAGTTAATGACGGTTGAGGGAAAATATTATAAGGCACTGAGGGGGGAGTTTCGACTGATTCGGATGGCGGTTGATGGTAGATGGTTGAATCGTCTGCGTATGTATTAGAAGTGACATGATAAGTTATTATACTCAGTCACCAACCCGGGAAATCCATAGACAATGAAGAGTAATCATGACTGGCTGCGATGTTCGAGAAAGCTTCCGAAGAATGGCTGCATTCTCCAGCTGATCTCATGGTACTCCAAGGGCCTTCGTTGAATATAAAGGGTTCAATTCCGTTATCAAATCCGTCTCCGAAATCATCAATTTTATCACCAACCACCGCATCGAATCTAAATGGGGTACTAGTGAGATTGGTAGACAACTCTCCATTATTAACAAATGAAAGTCTGTGGTTTTCGAAGGAAGGTTGGTTTGGGGAAGGCTGGAAGAACAAATGAGGTATTGGCCCAGAAATCTGACCATGAGACGGAAAATGAGGATGTTGGGATTGAGCATGCCTAGAGCCTTCGCTGCCATGGAGGCTTGGTGGCAACGCCTGCCAATCGCGGCGAGTAAAAGATGGTCCGGATCTCACTCTTGACGGAACGGGTGGGGATAGTGGAGGTGGGCATGGCTGTATGGTTGTCACGGGCCTAACGAACCGTATGGACTTGACAAGCAAGGTTGCAAAGTTAGGTATCGTTATCACAGGAATTCTGGAGTATTGGTGGTAGTGATCAGTCCCGTGTGGTTGAGGCAAGTCCCGGCGGAGAATTCCGGCGGTAGAATCCCTTCTCTTCTCTGGTGCAGATCCAATGCCATCGCCATGAAAACCATCAGTCAGGGTGATTCTCAAATTCTACGCCCTGAAAATGGCCGCGACTCCCATAGTTCGATTTACCTGGCGCAATTGCATTATTCCACAAGCTGATACCGTTCTCTCATTTCTTGCGCCCTCATTCCGTCCTGTTCTGTGCACTCCGCAGACCTCCATCGCTCAATTCTCCACGTCCGCACGACGATATGCTCGAGATCCTAACAGAAACCGAGGAGTATCTGCATTGAGACATACTGGCCCCCGTCGACGCCAGACATTATCCGTGAAGAAGGAGGATCTACCGAAACCGGTTTTGAGTCGCAAGCTAAAAACACCTGTCAAGGGTGACCCTCAACATGGACTTTGGGGTTTTTTCAACAAAGATAGGCGGTTAATTGCTACGCCAGAAGAGGACCTTGCTCATGGTATGATATCGTTGTACCTTTAGAAGAATGAAGCTGATACATGAATAATTTAGGGCGAGCATGGACCGTACAAGAACTGCGACAAAAGTCTTGGGAAGATTTGCATTGCCTGTGGTGGATATGCGTAAAGGAACGCAATCGACTTGCGACTGAGAAGATAACGCGCGAGCAGCTCAAGGCCGGATACGGCGATTTCGAGGCGTCCGAGAGAGACAAAACGGTAAGATACTCTTCTTTCACATAGGGAACACATGTTTGATGGGCAAATGGATAACTTCTGGTCTGGAGACTCTTGGGTATGGCGAATGGGCTGCATTGGAATGTGATCTAGTTCTGGAAGGCATCCAGTCTATTTTGCTTCGACAACTCCCTCCTCCGAGTCCTTACTCTTCTTCAGCCAGACCGAACGTCTCTTCACTCGGTTCCCTTCATATGCTGCTCGAGTTTTCATTTCCTGGCAATCCCTCCTGGTCGCGGGAGTGTGCATATCATTGGCTAACGGTTGCATTCACAGATCAAACTTACTCAGCGCGCCGTCAGACATGTCTTAACGGAACGGTGGTACGCCTGGGAGGAGGCCAGGAAGGTGGCAAGGGATGATGAAGAGGTTGACTTGACAGCGGAGGGGGAGGCTTATATCCCTCAGATTGACATGGTAGATGATAGACACATTTATTTCTCAACTTGTGCTAACATGTTACAGGATGAGGTCGAACTAGATGAGGAACTGATTAAGGATGAGGAGTTTGCGGCCGAAACTGCTGAACCGGCTGAGCCACAACATGGCCGAGGCCGTTCTGGCAAAACGCCCCAAACTACAAATGGACCCATCGCTTCCACAGTCACCGAATAGAGAGGAACATTGCTATATGATGTTGTTGGATCTAGGAGGGAAATGGATTGTGCCGATGGGAGCTTTGAGAGCTTTGGGCACGTTGTACAATATCAGCATGAAAGTATATGTACTATTTAGAATATTTGAGGCTCCAGAGTTGCCGAGCTCCGTCATTCATTCATACTCAATGTCGCCCTTCTCCTGGCACTTAATTAATCTTTATTAATGCCGAGACATTGGGCGTTCCAAGGTTCTGGACAGCCTCGAAAACAGCTTGGCCTCTGCGCCACGATGTCGTAGCGAGGGCCTACCTCACTCGATCAAAGAAGCTACCTCCACACTTGCATCTTCACACCGCCATAAAAGATACAACACCAGCTCTGTTCCCCTCCTCCAACCTTTCCTGTCTGCAATACATTCCAGTTCGTGCTCTTTAACCTACCATGGATGAGATCGCGCAAGAATACGACGTGGTTGTTCTTGGAACAGGTTCATATCTACCCCGCCAATGGAACCCTGAATAAGATAGCTAATGTTAACCTACAGGTCTCACGGAATGCGTTCTTTCAGGGTAGATTTGAGGCTGCCCACTTTCGGAGGCACGAAGCTGATCTTTCTCGCAGAGTCCTGAGTGTCAAGGGCAAGAAGGTCTTGCACATAGACCGCAACGATCATTACGGAGGGTAGGGCACTTCATTCCACATTCTCGGACGCTAGGCTGATTTTCCAAGTGAGGCAGCATCAATCAACATAGAAGCAGTACGTGGACCTATATAATCCTTCGAATTGGCGTAATTGCTCAGAAATTCTAGCTTTTCAAAAAATATGGAAACTACTCCAAGGGAGAGGAGCCGTGGAAAAAGTACGGGCGAGTAAACGACTGGAATATTGATCTCGTTCCCAAGCTTCTCATGTCAAATGGCGAGTTGACAAACATTCTGGTGTCTACCGATGTTACGAGATACTTGGAGTTCAAGCAGATAGCCGGAAGTTACGTACAACAGGGCAGCGGCATGAAGGCAACGGTTGCCAAGGTACCTTCGGATGCTGGCGAGGCTCTTCGATCCCCTTTGATGGGTCTGTTCGAAAAGCGTAGGGCCCGAAATTTCTTGGAGTGGGTGGGCGGGTACAAAGAGGACGATCCCGCAACACACAAAGGTAATTCCATGCCAAGCATGGAACGCGGACGAGTGTATCGTCTCTAACTGAGAGAAATAGGGCTGGACATACACAATTCCACAATGAAGGAGGTATACGACAAGTTCGGCCTGGAGGCAACTACTCGTGATTTCATCGGCCACTCCATGGCCTTGTACCAGACCGACGAATACATCACCCATAAGGGCATGGCAAACGATGCTATTTCACGGATTCGGCTATACGTAAATTCTATGGCCAGATATGGCAAATCCCCTTATATATATCCTCTGTATGGATTGGGTGAATTGCCCCAAGGCTTTGCGCGCCTTTCCGCCATTTACGGAGGTACTTACATGCTCAATACTGATGTTGAAGAAATCTTATATGAGGGGGGAAAAGTCAGTGGCATCAAGGCTACAATGAAAGAGCGAGGCGAGGAAGGGGATGGAATGAAGTTCACAACAAAGTGCAAGAAAATCCTCGCAGATCCATCATACTTCCCTGGAAAAGCGAGGGTGACCGGCCACCTGCTGAAAGCCATATGCATTCTCAATCACCCGATTGCTAGCACAGATAACAGCGATTCTCTTCAGCTCATCATTCCGCAATCTCAAGTGGGACGTAAACATGGTACGGAAATGCTAGTAGACGGCTCGAGAATCAGCTCAATACTAACGCGGTTTAGATATCTATGTCGCCGTTGTTTCGTCTGCGCACAACGTATGCCCGAAGGGGTACTACATCGCCATTGTCTCCACTATTGCCGAAGGCGATAGTAACCATCACCTAGAGCTCCAGCCTGGCCTCGATCGACTTGGAAGGATTGAAGAAAAGTTCATGGGCCCGCCAATTCCACTATATGAGCCTCTAGAGAGTGGTGTTAACGATAACATCTTCATTTCCAAGAGCTACGACGCCACGAGTCACTTCGAAACTACAACAGGCACGTATTGAACTGCGTTCAATTATACTAGACCACTAACTCTTTCTAGACGACATCAAGGACATATATCGGCGAGCAGAGGGGCATGAGTTGGTGGTTGAAGGGTTAAGAGACGGTCAGGACCTAGTCGCCGAAGAGCAATCTACGTCGCAATGACGAACAGAAAAGACCTTCAATCTGATGTAAGGTAATTGGTGTAGGTCGTGGTTTACAGGAAGTAACATGCCCTCGATATAGACTGCTCCGCGTCACATTTACACTACCAAAACTTACTCTTTATGGCTGCATCATTTTCTTTTGGTTGTTCCAAATACGAACCATGTTGTGAAATTGTAAATCAATGAAGTTTGGTGCTCGCGCTGGCTTATGAGCAATTGCCCCAGCTGCTCCGCGTGTACCACCGAGTACAACCCTCAAATGGCACATATATATAATATATGAGAACAGTATTTCAGTATTTGTTATGGTCGCTTAATGGAATAGAAAGTACTATACTTAGGTTTTTTGAGATCAAAGCTCCTCAAAGGTCCGCATAGGGGTTGAGAACCTCGATGGTCAAAGCTGAAGGTGACGTGAATGCTTGGCGACAGGGGAATCTAGAGGGAAGCCGCGAATTCATCCAAACTCCTATCCCATAGTCTCCGTAAGACAGCCACTCATTTGATTCCTCAATCATGGCCCGAATCGGCCGCCTTGGATTTCTAGCCATCGCGGTGATTTTCCACTTGATTTATATTTACAGGTATTGCGACGCTGACGGGATAACTCCGCCCATGATAAATCATGCTAAATAATGTATAGTATCTTCTCCATTTACTTCGTCAGCCCTATTGTCCATGGTATGCGCGAATTCCGTGTAGAATCTGAAGAGCCTCCTGCGAAACGACTGGTTTTATTTGTTGGTCAGTGGCTTATTTGGAGCTTGCGCTTCGCGTCCTGGCTCTTTTCCAAAGCTCAAGAGAACGCATTCACTAAAACCCAATCCAGGTGACGGCCTTCGCGCAGACAAGGCCTTCCAATCCTTCCCCGACCCTTCCCCCTCGAAAAACGACTCCGAAGCTGCGAAGAAGCCTCGCCCTCTAGCGCCGTTTTTGCGCTCCAGAGTTCTGTCCCACGGGACCTTTGGTGTATCTCATACTCGAGTTCCCACAGAATCCCGTCCCGGACACGTAGCTCTCATCGCAGGATTATATGAGGATGTCTCTGCGGTCACAACAGGATGGAAGCTTAACCCAGTTAATTTCGATAGCATTTTCAATCGAAGTAGGCATACGTGGAGTTGGGGTAGCCCGGACATTTTACCCATGTTCCAAAAGGGTGCTGTACCTGGTAGGGTCGATGCGGACATGTATGGTGCTGAAGCAGAAGACTCTACCAAGGATGCCGTCCAATTGGATATTTGGGTATTCGACAAGGTCAAGAAATTGTTCGAGGACGCCAAGACAAATGCTACGTTGGACACTGAACTGCGGATGGAGAAAAATGTTTTCTTCCTTCATCTACTAGGACTAGACACAACTGGACACGCATACCGACCTTATTCGCCGGAGTATCTACATAATATCAAAGTGGTGGACCAGGGGGTACAAGAGATCACGGAGTTGATTGAGGAATTCTATGCAGACGGCAAGACCGCATTTGTTTTTACAGCCGACCACGGCATGAGTGATTGGGGTAGTCATGGTGACGGCCACCCCGATAACACTCGCACGCCGCTAATTGCCTGGGGATCTGGAGTTGCCCCTCCCGTTATTTCTTCCGCAGGCAGAGCTAAAGGACACGAAGATGGATTCTCTTCCGATTGGGGATTAGACCAAGTTCAAAGGAATGACGTAGCACAAGCTGACGTTGCAGCTTTGATGGCATACCTTGCTGGATTGGCCTTCCCGGTAAATTCCGTTGGTGAGCTCCCTCTTGCGTTCCTTCAAGGTGATACCAAAACCAAGGCGGAAGCACTTCTGGTCAACGCGAAAGAAATAATAGAGATGTATCGTGTCAAGGAAGAGCAGAAAAAATCCAAGGAACTGCGCTACAAACCTTATCATGGCCTAGGGGATGAGGGGCACTCCGCTGAGCATCGCATAGCTCAAATACAAGAGTTAATTGATAGCAGAAAAGCAGAGGATGCAATTCGACACTCGAATGAACTCATCAAGCAAGGACTCCAAGGCATGCGATATCTACAAACTTACGATTGGCTATTCCTCCGAACTTTGGTCACCGCAGGATACCTAGGCTGGATTGCGTTTGCAATTACCACTGTGATCGATTCACACGTCTTGCACGGTGAAACGGAAACACTCCGATCTGTGCCTAGCACGATTGGATTTTCGTCAATTTTGATTGCACTATATTCCATTTTATACATTCAAAGATCGTCGTGGGTATACTACGCGTATGCTTTTTTTCCGGTCATGTTCTGGGAAGAAGTTTTTGCCCGCCGGGCCTCTTTGGCGAAGGGTAGAGCGGTTTTGTTCGGATACGTCACCTCGTCATGGGACGTTATTGGCTTGATGCTGAAGAGTCTGGCATATCTTGGTGTTCTAGAAGCACTGGTAATTGACGGCCAAAATTCCATATATTTGTTTTGCTGACAGATGTTGCCAGGTTCAAAGCTACTTTCACAGGGAGGTGTTTACGATCTGTTATTTACTTGCAAGCACTTGGCCTGCGTTCTACGGGATAGGGTTTGTGAGACAGAATGCAGTCCTCGTTATCACGTGGGCTTTGTCTTGCTCTCTGATGAGTATATTCACTCTTCTTCCCGCCATTAAAGTAGAGGATGTAAACTTAATGTCTGTCCATATATCAGCCTTGAGGGGCCAATCACGCACAAGAGCTAATTCGACCATGTCTCAGATTACTGGGGGGCTTTCTAATGTTTGCGGTCGGCGCATTATACTTGCTCTTCGAGAAGAGCATCCTTGCGGACTCGGAGTCGACAAAGGATGATTTGGCGTCTCCTTCAGCGGACTTGCTATCGAGATCGATATTAGGAGTTCAGGTATACCAGCTAATAAATGGATGAACGATTGAAGATACTAACATACTTCAGGTTGGACTGGTTGTTCTAGCTATGCTAGTTACTAGGTCTAGTGTCGCGTACATTCAGAGCAAACAGGGCCTGCCTCTCGGGACTCAAGTTGTTGGATGGGTAACTCTCGGTAAGTGAAAAGTTATTATAGCACACTTGTCAATGCTAACGAAGTTATAGTGGCATCTTTGACGGTTCCATTTCTCCACGGTCTTCGACCGAACAATGATTACATGCACCGATTAGTCGTGATATTCCTCGCATTTGCGCCTTGCTTCATCATCCTCACCATCTCCTACGAAGGGCTGTTCTACTTTGCCTTCTGCCTCTGCCTCTTCAGCTGGGTTCGTCTCGAACATCACGTCTATACGTATACAAGCTCGCAGCCCTCGAAAGAAGCATCAACCGTCAATGGCAGTCCTCTCACGCCTGCTCTTGACTCGGCTAACCCGCGCCTGTCATCCTTGAAGAAAGACAAGTACCGTTCACTCACGCTCGCCGACGCTCGCATCTCTCTCTTCTTCCTCTTCTTCCTCCAATCAGGCTTCTTCAGCACTGGCAACATTGCCTCAGTTTCTTCTTTCTCCCTTAACGCGGTCTACCGTCTCATCCCGGTCTTCGATCCATTCTCTCAAGGAGCGCTTTTAATACTCAAACTCATGGTGCCCTTTGCGATAATAAGTGCCAACCTTGGCATTCTCAATCGCAGATTAGGGGTTGCGCCCAGCGCGTTGTTCATGCTTGTGACGGCGATGGGAGATGTCATGACTTTGAACTTCTTCTACATGGTCAAGGACGAGGGAAGCTGGTTGGATATCGGAACGACGATAAGCCACTTCTTCATCGCCAGCTTACTTGGAATATTCGTCGCGGGGCTGGAGTTTGTGAGCGAGATTATTGTGAGCGGGGTTGAGTTTCGAGGGGATAAAAAGGCTGCTCCGCATAACGAACAGCGACAAAACGGTAGTACTAATGGGACTGCGAATGGGAAGGCAGTCTTGAAGACGTAGATGGACGAATAATTTGAAGCAATGTCACGTTTAGAATGTCTTTTGAGTCCTTGCTGGGCGCCAACAATTGCAATGCGGTGTGATGCTGGAAATAGCACGACATGGTTCGATAGGGTGTGCCGCAGCGCTTGGTGGTGCACGGAATGCGCCAACGGGGGGTTCTGTGCATGCGTAGAATCGTAACCATGCTCTGCACTGCTGTTATTTTGCAATCGGGATGTTAAGTTGCACAAAAAGTCGTCTTGTTCTTCATCATTTGGCTTGGGAAAAAAAGGGGGGGGCGTTAATTGAGCACTTGAACAACGTTTCATCATCCAGAATACCAAAACTAGGCCATTTAGCGATAGGAGCATACTTAGTAACGATCAGTGCTGGATCGCATCAACGTATCAGGGGGTGCTCCGGCGATGAATAACAAATCCTTGTTGCTCGAAATTCAGATGGCGGAGAGACGGAGAAAGAGCAGTGCCCGGACCACGTCGACGAAGCTCGGCATGGTGCGCGATAATCTCTGGGACCTCCAAAGGCACGACCAGACAGTTGTCCCCTTCACCTACTCAATTGACACGAGAGCTTCTCGTTTCTATATTCTCTGCAGCTACACCTATCTCCAATTGACCACAATCGCTACCCTGCAATCTCCAAGCCTGATATTAATACTTGACGTGGGTCGCCGATTCGCCAACTATTTTTTGGTTTTCCGGTCCCAACCTCCTCTCCAAGACCCATCATCATCACCACCCGCCCACCCACCCACTCTACAGCCATCCCAATTTCTAACCCACTAAACAACCCCGTTCCACTCTACTAAACTGGTCTCTAATCTCCGAACCATAACCAAAAACCCATATAACCCAAGGCGTACACTCATAACTCCGCCGTCTTCCTTTTTCTCTTCGACATGTTCTTCAAACGCCGCTCCCGAGCAAACAGCTACATCGACGCTGACTCCCCTCCCCGCTCCCAGTCCCAATCCTACGAGAAATACGATAACAGGCCCGATTCCTCCCGCAATTCAACCTCACAACACAATTCACAGCCCCTCGCTTCCCCAACCGACGAGAAGGACATGTATCCTCGCCAACAAGCTCCCCAAGACGCATTCCCGCAACGGGCCATGGCCAATGGAGGAGGCCACAATGCGATGCCGATCAGGGATGCTATGCCGATGAGCCCGGCGAAACCTGAGCCGATGCCGGATCTGTTGACCCAGGCCTTCAACCAGGCCGTCAGACCCTATACCGAGAAGATTGAGCAGTTGGAGAGCCAGCTTGCCGATCTGCAGGCTTGGGTCGAGCAGCTAGAGCAGCAGAGAACCGAGGTGCATAGCTGGATTGATAAGAGAGGATTGAGGCCTGGTGAGTTATATCGATCCAATTCCAAGGTTCCCTTCGTCGCTATTTGGTGCTCGAATTGCTGCTGTCCATCACCATCTCAAGTTTGGCAACCCAACTAACGAATCAATCCACAGACGTGCCACCCTCCATCGCCAAAATCATGGACACAACCACTCCCGACGCCGCACTCACCCTTAACGCTCAACTCGACCGCAAAATCACAATCGTGAACTTCGACCTACACCGACTGCAAGACGACCTCAACGACTCAATCTCAAGCTCACACTTCGCCTCTGCAATGCTCAAATTCCTCCCAGACATCCAACGCCTCTCCGTCCTTCCCACCGGGCCTCGCCACGCCTTCGACCTCATCCTCAAGCTCGGCGGCAACCTAAACTCACACGGCGGGCTCGATTCCGGTGATGCCTCAGACCTCGCTTCGCGACGAGACTTCTACGGCAGATTGGATGGTGCTATGGTAGAAGTTGTCCGACTCCGGTTTGGAGAGGGCGAGGATTGGGCTGTACAACGCGAGATCAAGCGTATCGAAAAGACGGCGAGTTATCTGAGGACGTTTGGCGTCGAACCATATTTCCCCGCTACGCTAGATCTGATGAAAAGGGAGATGGAATTTCAAGGACATGCGCAGGGTTCGAATGGCAACAGCGTCCCGAACGGCCAGGGCACGCCGCCGAGATATCAGTAGGCATTCTACTTTCCGGGAGAATGGGTATTTATTTGTGAGGGTCCAAGATCTGAAGATGCGTTGGTTTAATACGATGGAGTGGGGTCTTGCGGTGGAGTTTGCTTGAGCGAATTCTGCCAAGCTCAGCGCCCCGTGTTGTAGTGTTCTCTGCCCCTACGACTATATCTCAGAACCGGACACTCGGAGCCATCCACGGAATCTGCCAATCTTGTTATTCTACTCTCGGTCACGCTGTTTCATCAAGTCAGGGCCGGAGCTATCTTTCATGCTCATACTGCGGCCCGCCTTCTCTGGGCTTGGAAACAAAATATGGAAGGTTGCGAGGTGGTTTTGCCGGTGTATGTTTTCCTGGTTTTTTTCTTTGCATATTTATTTTTGGGTCGTAATGGGTTGTTTGCATGCCTGCTCTGCTCTGCTCTGCTTGCGTTGATTCTGGAAAATGGGAAGGGAAGGGAAGGGAAACATTGCAGCGACACAACAACACACGGCATATGGGCTTGATGATTGTAATTAATAAAACCTTACGAATTTCATTGGGTTTTTTTGCTTGTGGACAGGTGGGTGGGTAAAGGGAGAGTGTTAGATATCTAGGTAGGAGAATGGGAAAAGAGTAGATGTTGTATTGTCGGATGCTTGGGATATATGAGTGATTTGATGTCTGATGTGAGACTTCATCTTAGACTAATAGTGATGACATACTATATTGTTCTGTTACTGACGTCCGCTATGGGCAGCAAGAGCCGTGATTCTTCAATGTATAAAACTGAGAAAAGAGGACTCTTTAGATGCTGACGAGTTTAAGAACGTGATCTCTTTACTCTACAGAGGCATTCGGGAGATGTGTGAAGTTGCGTTTGGAAAGGAAGCTGGAGACGGATATGAGATCTTATGGATTAGTAGGCGCACGGAAAGAGCTGAAGAGACACGGAAAGCATGCTTAGATTGACGTTGGAGCGGAGCTTGTAAGGGCTAGGAAATCACAACGACATCTTTGGGTTCAATTGGCATCAGTTTCGGACTTTTGCCGTGAAGATGTCAATATCCCGCCTAAAAGCACTCCAATCGCAATCGCCTTGAAAGGCAAACATTGCCCAGTTAAGTGACTACTGCAACGTCTGCATCGTGTGGAATATAGCATATAGCTTGCGTCATCTCGTTAGGCTGAACTGCTACTTTCCCTTTCCCCCCCCCTCCCTCCTTCCTCCCCTTAACCCAGACCTTGAGAACTCAGAGGAGCTTCGAGATGAATTAAGTCTCTGAACGGGAGACTAGAATTTAGGACCTGAATTACGGCAGTAAAAATGATGGGGTGGGGAATGGACGTGAATTTAGGCGATAGAGAATTTAGAGCTGAAGAAGGTGATATATAGAGTCGATTAGAGTTAGTCGGAAATCTAATCCAATCCAGTTTAGTCTAATCCTACCACTAATTCACATTCTAGTACCCTCTGCGCGGTGTTGATTCGGAAGAGAAAGTTATCGAATGCCTGGTGCAGATATTTACAGTAGTGGTCATGAATGGGCAAATATAAAAACCCAAGCCTGATTCCAGAAAGCTTTCAGAAAATAACCCTGAAATGCGGATTGAACTCTAGCTCTTCCGGGAGACACAAAGATCAACCTTTGGGTTGTGGCTGGCTAGCCATACCTTGTCTCCTTGTTTCACCATCCAAAAAAAGCATAACCTGTCCCTCAATCCCGAAAAGCAGGGTATAAAACATTTTCTTCGGCATAAACCTCAATTTGGGCGCGGTTCATGCGTTGTGAGGAGATCGACTCAGGCTCACCTGAGCGGATGTGATGTCGTGGTGATATGCGCGAGCAGGGCTGAAGTGGCGATACGGGGTTGATGGCGAGGGTGTGAGCTATAACAGTGAATTGCTGGTATAGCTGATGTGTCGGACCCGGAGTTGGGTGAGGGAACGAATTAGCGCGCTACTGTGCTGTGTGTAAATTAGGTTAGCTGCAGGAGATAAACGATCGAACGATTGCGTTTGGGTTATTTTGAATGAAATGGAACAAAAGGTAATAGAGAGATATTGTGCGTTGCTAGGTACTGGGGGAAGGGTGCACTCAAGATACCCTCGAGTATTCTGAGATGTAGGCAAACAGCCTGTGAAGTCTGGAGAGAATGCCTCCCCAACGAAAATGCGACTTGGGTAGATAATGATGGCTTGGGATTTTGACCGTTAAGCAAGGAGTTCATTTGTGACCAGATTCTCTGCGCAAGCCAAAAGTGGAAGGACATAACCTAGAAGTAAGCCTGCGCCTAACTTCTCGGAGTTGATAAAGGCTTGAAATAATTATTACGTGCCCATAGGTGTAGCTACAGTTAACGGCTATTAGTGTAGCAGAACTAGGGAAAACATTTGATAGATACGAGGACAACTCTAAAGTGATCCCGAGGCCCACTTGATCGGCTTTGCCTTCTTTATTGAGGCGGATGCTAGAGCATGGACGTGTCCGCTTAGGGAAGGCACCGAATGAAGATTTACCCACCATCTGGGAAACACGTGGAGGAAAAGTTTCATAAAAGCCGAAGAGGTCGAGCAGAGGTTTGTGATGCTGCATGAGCCCATGTTCGTATCGGGTCCTCAAGTTTACAAAAACGCAACGGCCACTGAATCGAATGATTCATAACGTGAAGAACATGTGAAGATTAAACGCGGCCCTGGAGAAGATTCGAATGACGACGCCTACGTACGTCGTATGCCGGGCACAGAGCCCTGCGACAATTGTTCACTTGAACATTCCTGCATGAAATGAGCCACGCGAGTACGCGTCTATTGTGGAGTGAATGAGGAGGCTTAGGGGTCGTGAATGCCAATGATGCGCTGGCATAGGGCTCAGAAATGCTTGCGTATGTATGTCAGCAGGTAGACCGGTAGAAAATGACGACGGAATGAAGTGGAAGAGGGCCAAACGGGGACGAACTCGATATGAGGGGCCGGTGCCAAGGAATCATCATCACCGAGTTTTATATGCGTGAACCTAACGTATTTCAGTATCCTACAATTAGCTAAACTCCATCAGTTATTAGCCAAGGAATTGGGCCGGATGATGCTTCGATTGAGTAGGAGTTAACTAACCCGTTCTGACAGCTTGATAACAGTTCCTTTTGGAGTTCGAGAAAAATGAAGCAATTCTGACAAGGAGCCGGACCTGGGCTGTGACAGCCAGACGGAGACCCCGACAAATGACAGAGGCATTGTTTTCTACTCGGGAATATGGTCATTCGTGTTTGAGATTGGGTTTCATGCTGAAGAGAGGCGGCATATTAGAAAATAGAAATGTTTAGCTGTCGCATTTGACCGGAAGGTCGAGCACTTCTACCGGATACAGTTTCCTTAGGCGATCGAGTAGGTAGCTCAGAACCGATCGTTGAGTGAAGTTATCGTTTAGCATTCTTCTAACAAGATCCCATCCCTCTGGTAAAAAAGGGAGGGATGGCTTCACAGCAAACCCAGGAACGGCTTGTGTTTGTTTTACTTCTGCATGTTCTGCATATTTTGCATGGACATGCAGAGACCATCGTTCGCGGCCTCACATGGTCTGTGTCTACCCTGGCGTCTTCGATTAAAGAAGCCGCGAGGAAACGGTAAAGGCAACATAGCGGGCATGAGAACTAAAATGGATAGACTCGCCTGTTCGAACGCTCTTATTCGGGCGATCGAGTCACCAAAGCATGTTCGGTGTCCCAAGGAGTTTTGAAGTTTGAAGTACCGATCATACGCGAGGATGAGATAGGGAAACATGAGGTCTTTTTCGATGCGCCCTTGCGGATAGAGGCCGCGACTACGCTCAAAGTGACACGATGAAACATGGCGAGGAGAAATGCATCTTCTGCCCGAGCTCGAAATGAACAAGTGAAACAAGCGAAACGAAAGAGGCTCGGTAAAGGGAAGGTCGGTAGGAGAAATTGAAGCTTTTTAGCAGCCCAAAAGGGTAATATCCGAACCTCGAAATGAGGCAACAGCCTCTGGGGAACTTAAGCCAGTTGGGAAAGGCTGAAAAGTTGCAAGACGCCTGTGGCACGACACCACATCCGTGTGGGGTTCGGGCGTGCTGCCGTGGAGAACCGAGATTTGTCGATACGAGTTTCTGGTGCGTTCCAGGGTCGAAGACACGGCCAGGAGCGAGCATTTCAATATCACGACAAAACATTTCAACACTGTGTTGCAGCGGATGAGACTTGCCTTCAAAATCTCTACCGGTCCGTGACCGTGACCCTGGCCTCTCAGGAACCAAAGGTGACGAAAGCAGCAGATGTTAGGCTTGTACCAATTTGTGGTGAACAGCGACCACGCGTGACACTGCTAGACGGCTTAGGGAGTGGCTGCATCCATCAATAAAAAGCCTTGCAGATGAGAGGTGGTAAGACGGGGTGCAGGTTGTACCATCCTACAGGACGCAGAGAGCCGAACTGTTGTCGCATGAGTTCACAGTGAGTGCAACTCTGTCATCTCATGGCGTTGCAGCGCAACGGCTGAAGAGAACACTGAGGACAAACAGCCGCATGACCGACCAGTATTGGTGATAAATTTTGTTAAGGTAATTATTGTTCAGGGCACCTTGTTCTGCGTACCTAATCCGCCGAGATGACGGGACTTGCGGGTGGCCTCCTTTGGCTGTTGGATAAAGACGCCGGCCGCTGTGTGTGGCGGATCCCCAAAATTGCGAAACTGTGCCCAAATTGAGGCCACCAAGGGTTATCCCCGCCACTGCTGCACGTCGCATATTTCAATTGGCCTGCAGGCGCATCGACTGCCAAAAGTCCAGCAAAATTGCCCGAAAAGAGGCGCGGCTTGGCCTCACGAGAGCAGGGAATCGACAAGGAGGATGCATGCTTGCACGTCTGCCCATGTTCTTCATCAAACAACCGCCTTCTCTCTTGTGCACTGCCTCTGCGAAACATGGTGCTTCCCTGAGCCTTCGCTGTTGAGCAGGAATTCCAGAGGAACAGTGACCTCCAGAGCAGAGTCGTACGGCTGGGAGAAAAGGTTCAAGAGCCTTTGATGCATCCCGTCTCTCGCCGTTCTTGAGCGTGCCTGAATGTTCTCTACTTCAAGTTCATGCCAATACATGCTGCCTACGCGACATTCCTATTTTAAGTTATGCTCTTTTGCGCTATTGAATTTCGACGCCCGTTGCCCGCCTTGGTCGAATTGTGCGCCTTATGCCCAGCTTGATCGCGTCCATTATTTCATGAGGGCAGCCTGTGCGGAAAGGCCTCGCAAAAGGTACCCACCGCAGGTCCTGAACCAAGAGCCCCTGCAGGGAGCACCATTAGCGACGCTAGCCAGCTCCCCATCTCACCCTACTCACCCAGGCGTTTTGCGCTGCGGCCTCATTTCGCTCACGCTCCTTCTTTCACCATCTCACGTCGCCCTTCCCGCCAATCTCTCCCTCCGCCTCGACAATCCTCGACCGGATCGAAGCACTGCAGTCAAATCCCATCGCAGTGTG
Organism: Lepidopterella palustris CBS 459.81; assembly: GCA_001692735.1. NCBI lineage: Eukaryota > Fungi > Ascomycota > Dothideomycetes > Mytilinidiales > Argynnaceae > Lepidopterella > Lepidopterella palustris. The sequence goes on along the minus strand of KV744810.1, from coordinate 29,235 downwards.
AACAGACCGCCGTCGCAGCTCTCTCCGCCCTTCCTAATCGACAATTCCATAACGAAAAGCCTTCCCGGCCACGCTCATTCCGCACTGATTCCCAGTGAATCACCACCACTCATTTGAACAGTCTCTTCTTTTTGAATTTAATTTCGTCTCATATAATCAGCCTTTCGCATTCTTTGACATCACGGTCGCTCATTTGCTGCCTCGAACCACTGCAACACCTCAACGTCGCGCAGAACCCACGATCCAACCTCCCAAGCCAAAGTTTGTCGAGCGATTCCGGGCGTCAAGGAACAAAAATCAGGACAACTGAAGTGAACCGGTGATCATTCGATTGGGGAAGCTTTCTCTGACCACAAGAGTCCTCAAGAGTCGCCGATATATGGTCTTTGTCCTGACAAAGTGGATACTGCCCGTGACGAAGGTTTCTTTGATTTCGAACAGCCACAGATCAAACTAGCGACTCTTTGTCATTGTCGTGGACACGGCGTCGTGCAATAGAGTTGGTGTCAAGGGATTGTTTGGATTCCACTTTCTAGTCTTGTCTGTCGCGAGAACTACGGCAACTCTTTCCACCTCCCGCTTTACGAGACAACTATCAGCAAGTCGTCGAAGATGACGGTGTAGCTTTTCGTTCGAGTCTTCTCTATATCAACAATCACCATCTCCATCTGGAGTATCGGTCAATACTCGAATAGCTGCGTTGACAGTCTAGTAAGTCTTTCCGCGTCGCGAAATTAGCTTTTCCCTCGTTCGGTAGACAGCGTGTCCTACCTCTGATCGCACGACACTTGACAACGCCAAGTTGAGGACACAAGCTAATACTACAATAATCAAAGGTCCATTCATTTCCCTTGATTCGTCAAGTACACTCGTTTATATCCTAATCCTGACAGTGAGCTGTACGATATCCGACATCTAGTTCATTTCTAACCTGTTGCAGATACTCTCGAATATTTCCGAGAGATACCTTCCGAAATCCTCCTAGACGGACCATTCAAAACCAAATAGATTGCCAATAAACATCCATCATGCGGAGTTCTTCCACAATATGGGCAGCGGCGCTGTTGCTTGCATCTCTCTCTGGACCTCTGCTAACAACGGCGGAGGCTATGCCAGCTCCCCAACAGACGGACGGGAAGCCTAGATATTACTTCCCTCGACATGTCAAGCGTCAGATCGTCACAAACAGCACCGCGCCAGCATCCACAGCCCCTCTCACCACGTCCTCTGATATCTCGGATTTAAGGTCGAGGCAAACCTCGGGAGACCTGCAGTCATTTTTCGAAAGTCTCATCAACAACCCAGCGGCAGCGTCGTCTTCATCCTCCGCAGAGCTCGCAACAACGATCATTACGGAAGTTATAGTGACTGAAGTGCCTGCCACCACGACCTCAACGCCCCTGGGGACTGCCGTTTCAAGCTCGACATCTCTATATACCCCAGCCCCGCCGATTCCTATTCAATCTAGCCCGAGCTCCTCCACTGCAGATACTGTGGGAACGACAGGAGGAATTCCTTCAAGCATTGTGCAGCCAACTTCAGCGCCAGTTGGCACAACCGGTGGTCTTTCAGAGTCTATCATTCAATCAAGCTCTTCAGATTCAAGCCTGTTTTCAAACTTGGACGCCGGTATTCTATCATCGACGGTTCTCCCAACGTCTTCCGATACTGGTTCAACAGGTGGCATTCCAACCTCAATCATTCTGCCCACGTCGTCTGTGGACACTGGAGCTGGCTCTACTGGAGGCCTTCCATCATCTATTGTTCTTCCATCCTCCATTGTTGTCCCAACTTCGTTCCCTGGTACCACAGACGGACTTCCATCGTCTATCGTCCTACCAGCATCTTCGATAGGTTCAACTGGAGACCTTTCTTCAAGCATCGTACTGCCCTCGTCAACGCTTGATGTCGGCTCAACCGGAGGTGTTCCAAGCTCAATTGTGATACCGTCCAGTACTGCAGACTTGGGGTCAACAGGAGGTTTGCCATCCAGCATCGTCGTTCCTACCAGTGCTACGGACACTTCGATTCCTGATGCAACCTCAACTCCCACTGGAATCATTGTCGGGCTTACAACCGCCATTGGAACTAGTGACACCGCAATCTTTCCTACTTCATCAGGTGCAGTAGATACGCCATCTTCAGCTCTTGCTACACCGACGCCCTCCGATCCCGCAATTATTCCTTCGATTGTGTCATCTCTTTTATCAGAGGTCTCGTCTATTATTGACCCATCTCCTACTCCCAGCGACACGCCAGTGTCTACTGCAGATGGTGTGCTTCCTTCATCAGGTGTCAGTGGAACTGGGACCGGCGTAACCGACACAGCGCCAGTACCTGTAACAACTTCAGATGCTGGATCCGCGCCAACCAGTTCGCCAGATACCACTCCAACCGCAGTTCTCCCGCTTTCCAGTGGGCTATCTTCTGCGGTCTCGGATTCGTCTAGTGATGTGTCTGCCATGACAACTGACGCTGGTAGCTTGGTGTCATCAATTGCTAGTGCAGCGTCAACTTCAGTTTCCGATGTTTCAAGCATTGCTTCAAGCGCTGCTGCGTCTGATATTTCCAGCGTTATTCCATCTGCTACAGACACTCCGACACCTGTGCCAGTCTCAAGCATTGAGTCTAGTGTGGTATCTTCCGCTGTTATCACTCCGGTCTCTTCAACGCCATCCAACAGTGTTGCCATTCCCCTCAGTACGGATTTCTCGTCCGTAATATCCTCACTGGCTTCGGTGGCTTCATCCGTAGTTGACTCCTCTGCTATATCCAGCGTAGCCACCGGCTCCGTATCTGCTTTGACGCCAATTACCACGTCTGACGTTGGATCCTCCGTACAAGCTTCCTCGTTCGCCAGCAATACTTTGTCAACACCTGTCAGCACTCCCCTTGTGTCTGGGATTTCCAGCTCTGATATCAGCTCTCAGTATCCGATATCAGCGTCTGGAAAACCCGCGAATATCACAAGCGATGCCTCAGTTTTCCCCATTAGTACAACGAGTGCCGTATTATCAGGAGCTACCAGTGTGACTCCAGTTGCCGATACAAGTTCCGCAACTTCGAGCGCAGGACCGGAGTTCACATTAGATTCATCCACGCAACCACAAACCATTTCACCAACAGGAACTGATTCTGCAAGCACATACTTACCACCAACAAGCATCGCCCAGGAGCCTACGACCATTGCCGCTCCCACTTCTATGATGAGTGGAATTCCTTCCAGTTTGCCAAAGATAATCCGGCCTCCAGATGGTATCGTGCCTGCCCAACCTCCAAACACCACTTTGTGCCAAGTTGGTTTCAAGTGGGGTCTCAATTATGCTTTTGTCCTTACATCTGACGCTGCCAATCAAATTTTCTACTATCTGCCAATAGCCATTGCAGATGGCCTGAATATTACGGTAGATCAGGTAACGATGAATACATTAAAACCGTACGATACAACGCGCTCCCTCGGGTTCATCACAACTTTGGCTCTGTTCTACATTCCCGAGGACCAATATGCTAAGCTCTTGCCCCAAATGACGAACCCTCCGGATCTGCTCTGGCACAATGCAAATGGAACAGTCCAAGCCCTAACATCATTGATCAACCCTGCCATTCCACTGCTGGCTGGCTCGCTTCCCGTTGACGGCAACCCCACAGCGTCAGGAAACCCTTCGTCTACTGCAACATCAGGCTACGGGGATGGTAGTCCAATGGGTGGTAATGCCGGCGCCAGTCAGCCAGTCAATTCTACCAGTGTTGGTGTCGCCTTCGGAGCTGTTTGTGGTGCGGCGGTGTATGGTGCAGCAATGTTTTTTGTTGCTCGAAGGTACAGGAACAAGAGGTTGGCTCACCAACGATCGAGCTCTGTACCCAGCATGAGTCATAATGGCAGCCGTGGCTCCATGATGGGCGGTGCTTTTATGTCCGGCGGTCGTGGCCCGGGACGAAATACACCTGGTGGTCGCGACAGCAGAGGCAGCAGAGGAAGCGGCAGCAGCAATGGACGCAGCGTTCGAACGGCCCAAATCTCGGCGCCTGTAATGGCAGAGAACTCTCTCGGCTGGAACTGAGGATTTTTATCCGAAATGCGTTGTTTTGAAGGAAACGGGTACCTCATACCCCATACACGAGTTTATGTGTACTGTATTATACTTTTGAACGGGGCAAGACAAAGGCCGATGTATCTTTTTTTTTCATTCTCGGAGGTGACAAAGAAAAGGGACGAACGAGCCCTCTTCAATGCGCTCTACCCCCCTTCCCGTGGATCTACCTCACGGCATTGGGCATTTCCTATTGTCTTTGTGTGTCTTGCTCTGCCTATCTAGGTAGTCAGTCAGCATGGGGCTGCGCCGAAACCAGTATTTCCTTTTCTTTACTCTCACTCATCTATCTACTTTTTCATAAGCGCTTTTATTTGTCCTTCGGTGTCGAGCTCTTCTCTTCTTAGATACCTGTCTACGGCTTTACGAAGGGAGAAGCTAGACCTTTACTTGAGGGATTGGGGAGTTGTCGAGACATTTGTTGCATCTTGTGCGTAGAGGTGCGGTGGGCAATGTAGTGCGGAGACGGGAGATGTTCAAGTACATAGCCAAACGGAGAGTCTAAAAGATTTGTCTAATTCCTGTGCGGTTTGGGGTGATACGCGATAGTAAAGACGTACATGCAATGAGCCCGAGTAGCCTCCCAGCTAGGAAAATACATTGAAAGTCCCAAGCTTGAATCTGGAAACTGGTGATTAACCGTGTCACGTGATTTTTATGACGGATAGACCTTAAACCGTCCCGGGAAAGTAACGACAGGCGACCCCTGCCATATTTCGCCAAGAAGCACAGAGCAACAGACAACGCCCGCTGTTCGCGAACATCTGGCCGTCTGGAATAATAACTCGAATCCTTCCGCAATCCCCACCTCGAATTGCCTTGAATCATCATAACTGTACCTTCTCTAACATTTCCATTCCCCTAGGCATTGTTGAAATCCTTGAGAACCTAGGCTGGCTGCTTCAAGCCACGTCTCACGAAAGCAGCCCCTCCACATCCACGCACCAGAATGCGCCTAGACGTAAAGGTACGGCAAAAAACAAGGGCTTTGAGCTATAAGGAATATTGGAATTGGGCTAATGCGAGTCTGGATTTGTAGAGGCAGCTCTTTGCGCGGTCGGAGAGAGTTAAAGGTAAGTGCCTTTTAGTATTCTCCCAATTTGACTATTCACTAAAATATTTCTAGGAATTGGTAAAGCATCTTGCTCCTTCGAAACGTAAACGTAGTCTCTTTTAACTCCTCCACCAGACTTCCACCCGACCGAACCATGGATTCTCACAACGCTATACAGCGGTCACGCCCACATTTGGTCTTACGAGTCTCAAAGTATTGTGAAAACCTTTGAGCTTACAGACGTCCCTGTACGAGCGGGCCGCTTCATTGCGCGGAAAAACTGGATAGTCTGCGGCTCCGATGACTTCCAGCTCAGGGTTTATAATTTCAATACCGGAGAGAAGGTCACATCTTTTGAAGCACATCCAGACTACATAAGGTCAATTTGCGTTCATCCTTCTCAGCCGTTCATCCTTACAGCGTCAGACGACATGACGATAAAATGTTGGGATTGGGAGCAGAATTGGAAATGCGTCCAGATATTCGAGGGTCACTCACATTATGTTATGGGACTTGCAATCAACCCCAAAGATACCAATACCTTTGCGAGCGCGTGCTTGGACGTAACGTAACCTAATTGTTTTCTGGAAAGTCTCTACTAACCTTCTCCCAGCGAACTATAAAGATTTGGTCGTTCGGAAGTTCTACTCCAAACTTCACCCTTGAGGCTCATGAAACCAAAGGGGTTAATCATGTTGATTATTATCCGGGGGCCGATAAGCCTTATATTCTCAGCAGTTCTGACGATAGGTTCGTCTTTGCTTCTTTTTGTAGCCTTCCCCTAGTATTTATGTGCAAGAGGCCATTACCATACGTCTACTATTTGGAGATCACTATACAGTTGCTCTGACACTTTCTGACCTTATTTAGGACGGTAAAGGTGTGGGACTATACTACGAAAGCTCTTATCGCGACTTTGGAAGGCCATACTAGCAACGTCAGCTTTGCATGCTTCCACCCTGAGTTGCCAGTTATTATATCTGGAAGCGAAGACGGTACCATCAAACTGTGGCATGCAAATACGTATCGACTCGAGCAATCTCTCAATTACGGGCTTGAACGGGCTTGGTGCGTCTCGACCCAGAAAGGGAAGAATGGAGTTGCCTTCGGATTTGATGACGGAGCCGTTGTTGTCACCATGGGACGAGAGGAACCAGCTGTTTCCATGTTCGTACCATTCACATTTGCTTGTTTTGGTCGTTCCTAATAATATGCTTAGGGACGGCTCCGGTAAAGTCATTTGGGCCCGCCATAACGAGATTCTCACAGCTGTCATAAAGGGAACAGAAAAACTAAAGGATGCGGAGCGTATTACGCTGCCCACCAAGGACCTTGGAAGTACAGAGATGTAAGTGTGCTGTGGATACCACACTTGCCTAGCAGTACTAACAGGTATAGCTACCCGCAATCACTCCTTCACTCGCCCAACGGTCGCTTTGTGGCTGTGTGTGGCGATGGTGAATACATTATTTACACTGCTCTCGCGCTCCGTAACCAAGTGGGTTTGTCCAAACTATATGATGGGCGCAATTATGCTTACAATTACAGGCATTTGGATCTGCCCTAGATTTCTGCTGGGCGTCCAAGGACCACGATAAAGATTACGCGATTCGGGAATCAGCTACCAGTGTCAAGGTATGTCTTGCGCCTTCGTCTTTCTAGACTTACCTTTGTCAAGATATCATATTGATATCCGACCTTAACGGTCCTAATAACATCCGAGGCAGTCCCTCATACTTCGACATTGCACTAATAATTCCAGATCTTCCGCAACTTCAAAGAACGCAGTGTCTTAAATGTCGGATACTCCGCGGATGGGCTAGCAGGCGGTGTGTTGCTCGGCGTTAAGGGACAAGGTGGCATCGGCCTTTTTGATTGGTATGCCCTAGGCTAAGTCAAAAACTGCAAGAACGAAGTACTCACATGTGATTAGGGACACTGGCGCCTTAGTAAGGCGCATAGAAGTTGACCCAAAGAGCGTGTATTGGAGCGAGAGTGGAGAGTTAGTAGCGCTCGCCACGGAAGATACCTACTACGTCCTGCGCTTCAGTCGGGAGAACTATGTAGCAGCAGTGGAGTCTGGAGAATTGGACGAAGATGGTGCGGAATCAGCATTTGAAGTTGTCTGCGATATCAACGAGACGTAAGCCATTCTATGCTCCTTTTTCAACTCTTTGGGAAACGATTCTGTGAGAAACGTGTCGGGACTGGGGTCGATTTCACATGATCTAACTCTTCGTCAGGGTGCGCACTGGAGTGTGGATTGGCGACTGTTTCGTTTACACCAACAACACCAACCGGCTCAACTACCTAGTTGGAGACCAGACCTACACGATTTCACATTTCGACTCCCCGCATTACATCCTTGGCTATCTTCCCCGCGATTCCCGCATTTACGTCGCAGACAAAGACGTCAATGTCGTCTCATTCGCCCTTTCTCTCGCCGTTGTCGAGTACCAAACCCTCGTCCTACGTGGCGACCTTGAAGCGGCTGAAGATATCTTACCTTCAATCCCAGCAGACCAAAACAACAAAATTGCGCGCTTCCTAGAGGGCCAAGGCTACAAGGAGCTCGCTCTCAAGGTCGCCACAGACCCAGAACACCGCTTCGACCTCGCCCTCGCCCTAGGCGATCTCGTGGAAGCAACCAGACTGGCGCGAGAACATGACACGGAGCACAAATGGAAAACAGTCGGCGACGCCGCGCTCGCCGGCTGGGACGTCATACTCGCGCGTGAATGCTTCGAGCGCGCCAAAGATCTCGGGTCCCTCCTTCTTGTTCTCTCGGCTACGGCCGACGAAGGTGGACTGCGAGAGCTGGCAAAGACCGCGGAAGAGGCCGCGGCCAACAATGTCGCGTTTTCGGCACTGTGGCAGCTTAGAGATGTGGAGGGGTGTCTGGCGCTACTTACGAAAACGGGCAGGATGGCGGAGGCGGTGCTGTTTGCGCAGACGTATATGCCGAGTAAGGCGCCGGCACTGGTCAAGAGTTGGAAAAAGGGATTGGAGAAGGATGGTAAGGCTAAGGTTGCGAGGCTGTTGGGGGTTCCGCCGGTTGAGGGGGAGGGCGATGAGGAGATGTTCCCGGAGTGGGACGAATGGTTGAGGTTGGAGAGGGAGGGTGGAGTGGCTGAGGTGCCGTTGGTGGACGTTGGTGTTGATGAGGAAGGTGCGGAGGCGGAGGCGGAGGTAGAGGAGGATGCAGAAGACGAAGAGGAGGCGAGTCCGCAGACTGAGACGGGGGTGTAAAGGTGGTACGATTGGAATGGATGGCATTGATGATTATGCGTGCATGATGGGGTGGGGTCTTCTTTTGGGGGGGATGTCAGAATTAGGAATGGAAAAGCAGAATGAGAGTGAAACCGGGTCTAGAGAGCTAAAGTTAGAGGACCTGATATCTAGTGTCAAAGTGCTTCGTTAGTCTGCAAACACATGATTTGTGCCAAATTTGTGAACCTGATTTAACATCTTGTCGGAATCCAGAACTATAATTTTCGTGATGGCCGCTATGGAACTGCGAAGTGTTTCGACGCACAATCGCAAGACTAAACAGCACGAGCTTGGATTTGTGATCTATGCATACTAGCGTTTAACCTTAAACAAGACCTTATATCGGAAGCTGTATACTTGACGAAACAGCTAGAAGCCAGTCACAAGTTGTGCTGCGCATGATGTTTAGACAGTGCTTTTGAATAGAACGAGACTTCTTCACGATGTTTAGCAGATATACTGTACGAAATTTTACGGGGAAAAGGGAGCTCCTTTCGGCTGCCCGTAATTTCAGCCAATAGCTAGTGGATCGTTTGGAGTCGTGCTCAGTGGTCTTCGCATCGGCCCTAGTTATCGCAATTTTTTTTTGGGGGGGGGGGGGGGGGCAAAAACAGCACGAAATTTCAAGAGTTTGGCCGCGAAGTATCCAAATCCAACACCAAAAAAAGTACCCCCAACTACTTCAAAGGCCAAAAAAAAAAATACCTATTTAGGCGTCTACCGCAGGCTCTGAAAAATGTAGATTGAGAATCTCGTCATCTGTCACCACTCTTGGTGAATACCGACCCACATTCAATCTCCAAAAAAGCAGCTAGAATTCTAGCCCCTGAATCAAGAAGTGGAGACAGAAAAATATTCTAAAACATCCTCAGACTAGAAAATCTGAACGGTATGATTGACGATGGAGAAGAATTTGGTACATTTTCCTTCCCTTTCCTGACCGGAGCGATAGGTCTTCTATATATAGAACGAAGAAGAGCAGGTACAAGAAAAAAAAAGGCTCCAGCTGTACGTGCATCTTAATGCCGAAGAGAAAAGATCTTAGCTCCCAGCATCCGCAAAAACGCCAATTTCCCAATGCCCGTGAACGTACTTCGGCCTCTGCAGCCCTGAGGGATTCTTAGCGATATAACTTACAAAGTTCGCTCCTTCACCCATATTTACGTCTAACGGGCCCTGCCCCGAAAGCTCCCTCTCCTAAATATCCTAGTTGTCAAAAATCACCCAATCGCGGCTTTTATGTGACTCCTCCGTTATCATCGTATGGCCGGCGCTTCCGCCTCCTGGTATGCAGAATCTTGGAACTCGTCTGCGACACTGCTACTGCCGCTCTCCTCGCTACTCGCTTCCGTCTCTGTGTGCACCTTCCTCTCGCCATTAAGGCCATGCACAATGACCTGATCCCCCGGCTCAGTCCCATCTCCCCTTCTCCACCTCCCGAAAAAGTCCTCGGTCCTCAAGCCCCTCACATCACCAGGGACGACGCCACCCCTGCCCAAATTGCCCTCAGCCTTCTTGCGCCTGATATACTCCCGCACAGGCCCCATGGCGGCATCTCTGCAGGCCTCTTTGATGTCACTACCGCTCATGCCGGCGGAGACGCGGACGAGGTAGTCGAGGTCGAAGTTGGCCGGATCGATTTTGGTGCCGCGCAGGATGAGGGTGAAGATGTTGTGGCGCTGGCCGGCGTTAGGGAGGGCGACCGGGAATTTCTTGGGCATGCGGCGTAGGATGGCTTCGTCGATGTCTTGGATGCGGTTTGTAGCGCCGAGGATGCAGATGCGTTGGGGGGTTGTGCTACCCGGGCGCGAGCTGGACGAAAGGCCGTCCCAATGGGTCATGAATCTGCGGTGACTCAGTGTTGGAGGATGGGTGGGGTATGGGAGGGAAGGGGGCGGGACGTACTCGGCTTTCACCATGCCGCTGGCTTCGTGCTCTCCGCTCCGCCGCTGTCCTAGTACAGCATCTATCTCATCAATGAAAACGATGGTGGGTTGTAGTTTTCTCGCTAGCGAGAAGACGGCGTTGACCAGTTTGTTCGAGTCTCCGTACCACTTCTCCGTTAGCGTGGATATATGCAGGTTTATGAAGCAGGCACCGCTCTCGTGTGCCAGCGCTTTCGCGAGCATAGTCTTGCCGCACCCGGGAGGGCCGTAAAGGAGAACGCCAGAGGGGGCGGAGAGAAGGGACGAGGAGTGCGCGTAGAGATGTGGCATGGTGAGCGGATAGATGACGGATTCTTTGAGTTCTTCAATTATGGAGTCGAGACCGCCGATATCTAGATGCAGATTATTAGCCCTGAGACCTCTTGAGCATCCAATCGTCCAATCGTGCCCTATTCAAATCTCATGCTTTCTAGACCCCCCTGTACAACCCAGATCTCGAGGGAGGGACTGGATAGCCCACCTTCAAATGTTACGGGTATCTCCTCTGGTGCGACAACCTCCATCGCAATTGTCTGCTCATACGGCGTCAAGACCAGATCCTCCTTCCTCGGCCGCCGATGACTGCTATCATAGTCTTCCTCATACTCGGAAGAGTCGCGGCTTTTGTTAGCTAGTATGGCATCGAGCTTCTGCGACGCGGCGCTGGCTTTCTGCCGCGCTTCTTCTTTCTGATCTTTTTCAGGGTCAAGGCGGGAAATAATATTGCGGATCAGGAAATACGCTATTAGAGGCTAGAAATAGCGAGGATATTAGCTTCAGCAGGACGTATAAGTAGTGAAGAAGGGGAGAAAGCCTCGGGAGAAGAAACATACCGCTGAGACGGCGATTAAGATGTCAGGGAGATAGCCTGCCAGCGTAGATTTCTTATTACTACTCATGACTCCTCGGTGTCTCTGCGTTCTTTGCAGAGCACACGGGTTGGGATATCAATACTTCGAGTCGCAGGTGTCGGTGTGGTGCGTTGGCTTTGATGGCGACTGGAAGTTTAACATGTCGACGTCGCTCGCCCAGCGCCACGAATTGTGGCGTTTGAGCGCAATTAAGCCGCGGGACGAAAACTCCACCAGCTCCGCGTTTAATTGCACGAGCAAACATCAAGAACCCGCTTATTCTGCCAATGTAACGACATGCCTGCCATTCGAAAACCTCCAAGGACCGCTCCGGGACTCAGATTTACGTCGTCGTGGCTGAGAAGACCTCTTTCGCGTTCGGCGACGAGAGTTGTGTTCGCGAGGAGCTTCACAGCCCAGAAGAGCTTGAGTGCAAACTCTCCGAGCTCCTCTGGCCGCAAGCACATCACTGTCGTCAATGACGATGGCCGCGTACGTTGGGGTGAACTCAGTGCTACGGAAAAGGCTGCCAGGACGACGCAGCAAGGAATCAATTTAGCAGTTATAGTCACGGGCGTGATTCTAACAGTATGTTTTGCCTCCAATTCCCTCAAATACACTATATATAAGCACCTAGCAAGCAAAAGTGCTGATATTCAAAACAGGGTGCTGTCTTCGCACTCCTCTACACCGAAGTCTTCTCCTCAGACAGCAAAACCAGTCATTTCAACCGCGCTACAGACCGCATAAAGCGCGATCGCAGATGCATAGAGCTGTTAGGCGATAGTAAGAAGATCAAAGCATACGGGGAGCCGTCGTGGAGTCGATGGGCAAGGAATAGGGTTATAGCGTAGGTCGTCTCTCTATTATAACTCCCCTATACTTTGCTGTCCCTGATGCTGATGTTTATGTACAGCTCCAAGACTGAGACAGATCGTTGGGGCACAGAGCATCTACACATGCACTTCTACGTTGAAGGGCCGTTGAATCAAGGAGTTGTGAATATCCATATGACGAAGAAGCCCAGCCAGGACGAGTTTGAATATCAGGTTCTTGCAGTAGATATCAAGGGTGAGATCTGGCCACTTCCTTGACTCAGCATTTCCTCCAACATTCTTGTATCAAGAAACACATGGATTGACCAGCGTTAGGGCACCAACGAATCTACCTCGAGAATGCAGATGCCAAAAAAGACTCCGGGAAAGGTCCTACCAAGATGTTCGGCGTAAGGTGGTGGTAGATGAATGCCTGCTCCTACCACATCGCGGCATCTATTGTACAGCGGCGTAGCAGCCTCACCACAGCTCCGATCCCGGGATTTTCCACGAGGAAGATTATCTTTGTTAGCAGATGTTAGTGCCTGTAGCTCTACCGCTATCTATGCTTCTACAATGCAGATCTCCTGAGCTAATCAGCCCGGAAGGACTCCGATGTGGTCATCAACTCCTCGGAAAGCAACCCTAACGCCATGTATAGAGCTTACTCCAGTAGCCAGTTGAATCGGAGCCTGCGCCATTCAAAGAAGACCGAAGGATGGTATTGGAACCAGAGGATTTAGACTCCGCACTCATTAGATCAAATGTAAAGCTATAGCAAATTCAAACCATCTCTCAAGACTTCTATTTCTATTATTGGACTCCAAACGCACTTCGTCGGCAATAAATCTCTGTGAAGGACTCCAGAGCTGATTTAGCCCAAATTAAACCCACACTTTACGACGGTTCTGAATCACGGTCCTCAGAAACTAATGTAGAAGGTGTTTGTAGTTTGGTTGTAATTGTAGTTGAAAATGGACACACCACGATGCAAGGATGAGCGTTAGATTCAATGTGGATGGACCTTGCATGTTCAAGGCTTTCTGAATTAATTGTATGTTATTTCAACAATAGCCTAATCCTATCTAGAAGAACTCGAGGTGTCACACCGATGCCTGATTTCGGTGAAAAATGAGCATCTCGATCCAAGTTCTATATAATGGTTGCAAATAAGGACTGTTACTTTCACACCGCCGTAAACGCGCCTTGAACGACCCGAGGTGGTACCCCAACGCCAAATCTAGTTCAATACGGTAGCCACAAGGCGGTATATATCAAAGTGACCGATAAAGTAGTCTTGGTATGAAGAGGTGAGTGTAACTCGGTGAATACTGAAGCGACAATCTTGTTATAAGGTAAATATTTAGAGGGCTTGAAGCGTTTTGAATTCATTTCAGCTCCGGCAAACACCCTTCCTTGAATAAAACCCACCCGGGTGGAGTAGTTGTGGATTATCGTGCAGAAATTATCTGAGCAGGGGCGAGGGCCTTCAGTAGCTGTGCTAGGACAAATAATGCAAAATTAGTCAGTGGTTTTGAAATCCTTTTAGACGGCTCGCACTCCAAGAGCCATCTCAACGATTGTCAAGAATAAAGTCCTATGCCAACCCACCCACAGAACCTTCTCCTAACGCCATTGAAACCCACCGAAGCCATCATCACAGCCCCCAACTCCAACTCCCATTCGCGTTCCATACACCCAGAGTGCATCTCGTCACCACAAGCTCTTTTCGAGAAGACGCCGTCACGTCCCTTCAGCAGTCCCCTCTCTATGTCCCAACGCTGGAGTGGCAGGCCTACTTCTCTCCATGCCGAAAAAAGCAATGTTCTCTCTCAGCGCGACATACTCGCTATCCGCGTACCCCAACACATCATGGATCTCCGTACTCCGTAGTCCTCTAATCCGCCTGATTTCTGTAGCGGAGTAATTCACCAGCGCGCGGCCAACCTCGAACGGGGCCGGATTGCGGAGTTCGTACGTTACTGGAGTGGAGGTAGCGGGAGTAGAAATGCCTTGAGCGTGCGCGTGATTGTGCGCCTGATTGGTGTGGTGAGGTTGAGGATTGGAAATCGATGCCGAGGACGGGGGCGTGGTTGGTGTTTGGGGATGCCCGGTGAGTCTTTTTACGACGACGAGGCGGACGGCTTCTTGTTGTGCGAAATGGCCTTCCACGTCTACGACGCCGACAGGGAGGAGGTTTGCTTTATCGGAGAGGGCGTGCCAAGCGCCGTGGTCGATGTAGACGGTACCGTGAGGTGCGAGGCCATGCAGGAGCCAAAAGTAGCGGTCGCGAATGGGATGGAGGTTTGGAAGAAAGCGGGTGTGTAAGGGAGGTAGGGCCAGGGGGTCAATCTGTGGGGAAGATGTTCGTGATGGCGGTTGCGAGGCTCTGGGTGTTTCTTGCTGGAGCGTGGAGGAGACCAAGGATGTGGGAGCGATGTGTGTGCTGTGATGATTCAGAGCCGCGGTTTGAGCAAGAGGGATGCCAGTCTCGTCGGTGCTGGTGAGGCTGTTGTAGTTTGATATTCGGGCGGCCTTTTGTGCTTCAATGTACTTCACGATCGAAGCGATATTGCCTGGTTTTGAGGAGCGGGTTATTACCGTTGTCACACCTGCGGAGGTGGCTAGGCGGGCTGCTACAATTTTTGTAGACATGCCACCGGTACCTAGAGCAGAGCCTGCACTAGAGACATCGGCGGTGAGGTCTACAATGTCTTCCACGACCTCAATGGCTTTGGCGTCTGGGTATGTCCGGGGGTTCTTGTCGTATAGGCAATCGACGTCAGTCATGAGAAAGAGGTAGTCTGCTTGTACCATCCCGGCTGTGATGGCTGACAGAGTGTCATTATCGCCGAACTTGATCTCAGTGACTGCCAAAGTATCGTTCTCATTGACTATTGGTATGACGCCCATGTGTAAAAGCTCAAAGAATGTCTTTTGCGCATTCGAATACTGAGTTCTGTCTGCAATGTCGTTCCGGGTTAATAATATCTGAGCAACAGGCTGTCGAAGGTGTCCAAAGAGCTGATCCCATAGGCTCATCAGCCTACACTGGCCAATTGCTGCCAGAGCCTGCACCTTGGGAAGGTGCTTTGGTCGTGTGTCGAGGTCCATTCTCTGCAGACCAACACCAATGGCACCGGAGGAAACAATAATGACTTTGTGGCCATCTTTACGAAGATTTACGGCGGTCTCGACTATAACGGAGAGAATAGAGAGGAGGGGTTCATGTGTCTTCTCGTCGACAATAGAGCTCGTTCCTGGTTTGCTTGTTAGTTAGCGAATTTCTTAAGAGTTTGAGGAGCTTAAATACAGGTTACGATATACCAAGTTTTATTACAATCGTGAGATGCTTCTTCATATGGACGGCCATTGCGAGTGTGGAACCGTCCTCCTGAATTTCAATTGCGACGATGTTGAAGTCTTTGTATTGAGGATGACTCGAATTTATGGGGGAACATTTTCAGAGTGGGATCCACACCGCCTACATTTTCGACCAATCAGCATCTCCGTCACTCCCGCATCCCGACCGTGCAAAGATTCAAGACGCCCTTCCTTGCGTCCTTGCCTCAACATTCATCATCTTCACTCTTTCAGCCGCCCTCCAGATCCACCGCGCTGTATTATCCTTCGGTAGCCTCTTCAGCAATGGTAGATTCCACCCACGGCACGTCACCGCAGCAAGCCTCCGCAGTTCCTTCTCCAAGCTCTTCACAGCCCGACCAAACCTTCTACACATGGAGTACCTTCTTCTCGATTCTATCCGGCCAAGCCAGTAATGCCGAAAGGCAAAAATACTTTGATGCACGCGATATCCTAAGAGAAGAGAGCGATTGTAAGAGATGCGAAAAGCACCGGGACTATCTATTCAAATATAGTACGGCCACCCTCCCTCTCCCGAGGACCACAAAGCCTGCGCATCATGCTTGGCTAGCCACTGACCTCTTACAGGCCCCACAGTCAACTTCATGAGATCCGAAGTCTCCAAGCTAGGCGGTGACCTTAATTCCTCCAATGTCCAATGCAAACGCTGTGACACGCAGCAATCCGGCGGCTTCGACTTGAACTACGGTATTCTATTGTGCGCGAATCAATTCCGGAATAGAGGCCATGTAGAGGATACAATGGCGCATGAAATGGTGCATGCATGGGATTACTTGAGGTTTAAAGTAGATAATAACAATTTAAGACATCAGGCATGTACAGAGGTATGTGAAGAGTCTCCGTTTAGGTTTGGAAGAGGATGGGGTATCGATTCTTTGTGCAGCTGTGGGAGATCCTCAAAGGCTCTCAACGATAGCCGTCTGAAGTTGTCTTAGGAAAATTGGGGAACACATCTGAACCCACCTAATCGCTAACTACACCACAGATCCGCGCTGCAACCCTCTCTGGAGAATGCCGATTTATTCGCGAATTCTTCACCCGCAACCAATGGAAAATCACCCAGCAACTCCAAGAATGTGTCCGGCGGCGCGCAACCCTATCCGTTATGGCACGACCAAACTGTAAAGACGAGGCCCACGCCACAAGGATGGTGAATGAGGTCTGGGATAGTTGCTTCAGTGATACGCGGCCGTTTGACGAGATTTACCGGTGAACAATGAAAGAGGATTGTGTGACGATTGGGCAAGGAGAAATGTATAGAAACGAATCTCACATGTTTGGAGGATTCGAGAGAATTTGGGATGTATGGATATTTGTGCCATTATACGGGATATTCGCATAGCGCCGGCGTTTTTCGAAGAGAAATTACCAAGAGACCCAATTCAACTCCTGCTTATGCAATCATCCCAACCAATTCCCACTCCAATGCCTTGGAAACGCCGGGAAACATCGCAACCAAAATAGGGAAATCGTCTAACACCCGAGATTCTATCGGAGACAAGAGGGTGACCAAAGACTGCGCAGGCAGGCATCGTATTTCTAACCCGTTTTTAATTCTCTTCCCTATCATCACTACTCCGCCCAGAGCTGCGCTGGTAGGCTCTCTCGCCCTTAACGCAGTGTTTAATGATCCAAGGATGCCGTTCAACATCTTCGAGAGGGATACGTTTCTCGGGGTCGAGAACAAGCAACTAGAACACATGTCAGTCTGGATTCGCGGTCCTTGTTTTGTTGACCATAGAATGGCAACCAGACACAACTCACCCTCTTAATCAAATCCCTAGCCTCCGAGCTCACAAAGTTTGGCACCGTATACTCGCCCCTCGCAATCTTCCTCTGCGTCATAATCTGTGTATCCTCGAACGGCGCTTCGCCCACCAAAAACTCGTATGTTAGCACCCCCAAACTCCACAAATCGACTTTCTCGTTATAAAAGTTGTCCTTCGAGCCTCCCTTAAGCATCTCTGGCGGCAGGTAGTCCAACGTCCCGCACATGGTCGCGCGGCGGTTATTGGGCGCGTGAACGCTCCACCCGAAATCAGAGATCTTGATCTCGCCGTGGATGCCAACTAAGATGTTTTCTGGTTTGATGTCACGGTGCATGACATGCTTCTTGTGCAAGTACTTAAGCGCGGCCGCCATTTGCGCAATGTATTGCGCTGCCTTCCATTCTGGGAATCGTTGCTCGCGCCGAAGGTGCTTGTACAATTCACCTTTTCCGGCAAACTCGAGGATCAAGAAAATGCGCTTCGCGTCGTGGAAATGGCCGTAGAGGCGTAGGATGTTCGGGTGGGCGAGATTCGATTGAATTTCGATTTCTCGGCGGACTTGCTTCTCGACCTTGCCTTGCTGGATCTCGTGCTTGTGGAGCACTTTTAGGGCACAGATGAAGCCGGATGAGCGCTCTTTCGCAAGATAGACACGCCCAAACTTTCCTTTCCCGAGAGGCTTGCCGACCTCGAACATGCCGAGGTGGAATTGTCGTGGTGCGGTTGGTTGGATATATAGGCTTTCGGTGCGACGGTGAGATGAGGTGTCGTCCGAGGAGCGTTGCTGCTGAGCAGCCTGCGAGGGCAGGGTTACTTTTGTAATTGTAGTGCTGAGAGGCTTGGATGTGTTGGGTTGCTGCAGCTTCTGTAGAGGGAGTTTCATGCGATTTGCGGCCGTGGTGGAAGATCCGAGGCCCGATATTGACATTGCGGCAGAGAGGGAGCCCTTTAAAGGTGTTACATGAGGTTAAATGAGTAGATGAGGTGGAAAAGAGTTTACTTTTGCCTTGTGGTATGTTGTGGTGGTTACTATTTGATCTTCATTCTCGTCGGTGACAGTGACCCGCTCAAAAGCGGATTCGAGAGTGTCCATTTCTGGCAGAGGGAGATGATAATGCTGGGTAAATGAGAGAAGTAAAGCAGAATAACAGAAGAAGAAGAGATTTAAATGTCTAAACTGTTTGTCAGCGTTAAGTGTAGCTTATGTCCTGGTGCCCGATTGCAAGATCTGAGGTTGGGGTTGGAGGGAATGGTCAAGTAAATAAACTCGGTAGCGCATCCGGTAACCTAGCAACGATCAGATATATTATTCACGTGACTTACTCCCACGACCTCGAGTTTAGACCCGTAACACCACCAATTTTCTACATCTGCAGAGAGTCGTTGGTTGACGTCTTTCACTCTCCGATTCATCCTCTTCGGATTAGCAATCATGACGTCGAACCTCAACGGCGCGCCGCTGAGCACGCATGTACCGGGCCATGATGCGGACACATCTATCATGCTGGATGGCTTCAAAATCACCACGCGCAAGCTGCCTATCTTAAAGGCTGGCCCTATTGAAGAAATGAACAAGAAGCTGGGGATCTCGCCGCCGGAAATGATCTTCGGCGACAATTTTATGCGGATTGAGTATCTGCAAAGTGGGTGGAAGATCGACTTCAATGCGTTTGATGCGCTGGATCGCGTGGATAAGACTGGGAATGCCATGTTGAAAGTGTCGTACTCGAAAGAGTGGCAACAGAATCGGTAGAGCTACCTCCACTGACAGTTCCGTTTACTTCCTCGGACAATAACCAGATCTTTGATAACGAGGTAGAAAGCTAATTCGTCCCAGCTCCAAACAGTTTGAAGATATCAAAGAAGTCGTTAAGCCCTTCGACTGGTCCTACAGTACCGACTACAAAGGAACCGCAACTTCCTCCTCCCTGTCCTTCGAACCGTCGACGAAGCCTATCCCTCTCGCGCTCCTCAAACGCCCAGACCCTATCCTCTTCTTCGACGACGTCATGCTCTACGAAGACGAACTCGCTGATAACGGCATAGCCATGTTATCTTGCAAGATCCGCGTCATGCCTGCGCGGCTGCTACTGCTATGTCGGTTCTTCATGCGACTGGATGACGTGGTCTTCCGGATTAGGGATACGAGGGTGTATGTGGAGTTTGCGACGGCTGAGGTGATTCGGGAATATACCGCGCGAGAAGAGAAGTTCGAGGTTGTAAGGAAGGCGCTGGCAGAAACTAGGGAGGATGTGCCAGCTCTGATGAGAGATCCGAATCGGTTGACGGATCTACTGCCTATTGTGGAGAAGAGCTTGGAGAGGCTGGTGTTAAAATGAAGGGCCGGATTTTTACTTTGACCCGTAACGGGACAATGAAGCAACCAAGTGCTTTTCATAAACACTGACTATGTGTGGAGACACTCCTACATTGGATCTAGCATGTTTGCCTATGTAAGTTGGTGAGCTGATGAGCTCGCTTTGGGTCAACCTGTCAACTACGAGATCTAGGGACACCGTACTATGAGTTGAGGGACGACCTTCCGTACCCGGCAAAACATTACTACGTATGCATTACCACGTTTCAGCATCAGAGCATGACTACAGCCTTAAGCAGGCAAGCCACACGTTCTACATCGGACACAGAGGCATCAAGAATTTTATCACAATCATCAAGAAATCAAGAAAGTGGGCAGATAGACTTATAACGAGAAATGCTTACTACAAACCAATTCCCTCTAAGGATGAAGTCTAGAGACATTGGCGGGATATTATTCCATGTCAGACTCTGTCTCAATCTAGAGCTCATAATCATGGACTGCAAGCCGAAGCGCAAGTTATACGCTCAATCAGCATTCGCCCCAACACTTCAGAAGGGATTCCGACGGTGTCGCACTGTCGAAAAGTAGCTCTTGTCCGGAGTCCTGAATTAGCACACTCAAGCTCAGAAACACGGACCTAGTCGTCTTATAGAACTTTTGTGGATAGCGTACAGCGTTTCTTTGTGTAGCCAGCACTCGTTTTAAGCATTCATTCCAATTAGCGCTCATTTCGAATCGCTTTCAACCCTGTTCAGGCTGCCCTTTGGCTGTATTTCAGTCCATGCACTCCACGATATGCACAAAAGTGCTGTATTTCGCTCTGCAATCCTTCCACAAGCTATCCATACTCCAAACAACATGGTAAACAGATTGCAGAACAGCGCTATTAACTATCAGAAGATAACACTGAGACCTTTCCCGTCGGTATCCAGGACTACCTTTAAGAGTTGCATCAATCCCATATTCTCTAGCCCACGGTTCTGATAAATAAGGTCAACATCAGGTTGCCGAAACTCTTCCTCCAGCGTTCTGTCAAAATAGGGTGGAAGATTTTCATAGTAGTTTGGAAGTCTCGGAAATAGTATTAGGAACAGAACTTGATGGGCGTGCTTCTTCATGTGTCAAATATGGCAATGCTTAATAAACGGTCATTATGCTCGAAGCCCATCACGGCAGCGACTTTAAATCTTAATGTACCCTCCACCTGCCCTCCTGAGCAGGATTCAGGTGCTTAGCAAAAGGTTTCAATCGCAGAACAATATAAGGTCGGTGACCGAGTCACCCGCTAACTACCCAGTGGCGTAAGGCGCATGAACTCGGCTGCCCCGCTGCTGCACGCGCCCGCCGCTCCTTCGACCCCGCCATCCTCTACGTCCCAACGACCACATTGCACTTCCACCTTTACCAACACCTATTAGCGCCCTCATCTAATCCCCCAAAAAAATCTACACAAGCCCTTCGGAAACATCTCCCTCTCCAACCGATAAATCGCAACCGCAAACATGGCCGAAGCATCCCGCTCTCCCGCTCTCCAAAAGGCATGGGACTCCGCCCTCACACTGGCCAAGGCGCCTTCAAACGAGGAGAAACTCGATGTATGACCAACACTTCCCCAGGGTAATGTGGGCAGAATGGACATCAGGTCCTCAGATCGGGTGTTTCGTATCTTGTGCTCAGAGGAACTGACGCACGTGTCTTCGATATTGCTTAGATGTACGCGTACGGCAAGATTGCAGACCAAAAGGATATCAACGGCACCGCGAAGCCGGGCATGTTCGACATGGTGGTGCGTTTTTGGGCTGTTTGCTCATCCTTACTCCTTGTGTTTTATATGCGTGCTTGGGCGTCGCTAATATAGGTATGTTGCACGCACCAGGGCAAAGCCAAATACAACCACTGGAAAAAGCTCGTCGACGAGGGGGTTACGCCCGAGCAGGCGGAGGCGAAATACATCGAACTTGTCGAGACCTTGAAGGGGAAGTATGGGACCAAGTAGATAAGTGTCTGGATAAGCGACATTATGGGAGAGCTGGTTGCTAGGGCTGGCATTGGTTTCATTTCGGAAAACCGCTACATTGTTAGAGCTTTTTGAAGTTGGAAGAGAGAGAGGATAATAAGAGTGAGACTACGGAATAACGATCTTGCGAGCCCTCTCGATCTGACCTACTTTTCGCATTAAACACAAAGGGCGTGAAAGGTGGTGATGGTAGCATGCTTTTAATACGCGACGCTAATTGTTCACTTCGACTTTGGCATAACCGATGATATCCATCCTGCAGAAACCCCGTCACTTCCACATGACGCCCCTCCAATCCGGCTCGTCATACTCGGCCGTCGCGCACCATGGCATTTCATCGCTCGCATACGGCACCAGAGGTAGATCATACGGCATCCGAAACCCCACCACCTTTCCCCCTTCCCCCACCTTACAAGCATCCCCATCCCCACTCGGCGCATCCTTTCCAAAAACCGGCACCATACTCACCTCTTCTCCATTCTCAGCCTCTTCTTTCCACAGCCCAGGCCAAACCACAACCCCTATTTCCCAACTCGACACCTTGATTTCATTCTCTTTATTAGGCAGCGATCCCCACGCTTGCATCGACAGGTTCGCACTTGTCACCATCGCCCAATCAATCTCATCCTGTATGGAGGAAGAGAAGCGGATGTATGTTTTTATATGTGGGGCTGCGGGACCCCGATGCGCTTTTCTCGGTCTACTCTTACCAGGATGATCACCACCTCGGGAAGTTGGGGCGGAGGTGAGATTGGGGGCAATAGGGGTGCTGGATGTGGATTGGGACGACCAGTGGCACAGCAGGGGTTTCAGATACGCAAGTTGTTTCTGATGAGCAGCTGATTGCAGGCGGATGTGGATGGAGCCTCCGGCCGCGTAGCCGTCTAGCGAGAGACGGATCTCGGGGGGGGTGGGGAAGATAAGGTTGAAGGTTGGTTTTATGTTTCTAGCACTATTTGCGGCTATAGAGAAAGGCGATGGTTGAGATACCGATTTAGAAGTTGATGAGCAACGGGATAGGGTTGATTGAAAGGACACTAGCCAGGTGTTTGTTTGTCCTAGCGTCGCGATGGAAGAGACTTGCATTACGATGTTAGGTGGGGACTCATGCTCCGAAGACGGAGAGACTGGAATGCCGCTGAGTATCTCTCCGAGCCCGAGCCAGCCCCATGATGTTTGTGTTGTAGGCGTGGCCGCGGCAGGACGTTGGCGGGAGGGCGTGCTAGCTATGAGTGCCGCTCGAACGCTCGCGAAGTCGTAGTGGGTGAGCTGGACTACTAGAGCACGCAAGCGGTTTCCGTAGGCGTCGAGGTAGCGGAGGAGGTCGGTCTTGAATCGGTGACCACTTCCAATCGGGGCAGGTTTGGGCTCGGACGCGGTTGGAGTTTGATGTGGTGGAGAGAGAGGTAGTAGAGGCGAACGCCAGATGGCTTGGGTCATGTTTGCCCAATCTTTCGAGATCATGTTGGCCGTGTGGATAATGACTTGGGCGCAGTCGTCATGACGGATTAAAATCATCATCTTGGAGTGGTGCGTTCCAAATGGCTCTGGCATGTGGGCTGTGATGAGTTGGACGTTTGGATAACGTTTTGAAGATTTCTATGAGGTATTAGCAAGTTAGCCTTTGTGCTTCATCAATGGTTGAGTGAATCACAAGACATTCAGTAGAGAAAGAGCAAGCCTTAGTGCAAAAGCGCTCGGTATTGAACCAAAGTATTTCATTGTGATGTAATGGAGATGCATTTGACGATGAGGGAGAAAATTTTTTTTTTTGAAAAATGAACACTCCACAACTCAACATCCATGACTGATAGACAAAGCTTTGACTTGAGTCTTATTGCTCGTCTTTATAATAAGACATCAACCCGTAAAGAAAAATGCTGCTCATCTCTCACCTCAAGCCATAACCGATTCGAATCCTCCTTCTTCCACGAGCCGTGAACAACTTTGACTTGAACAGTATTTTTCACGTCAGGATCCAAAGCACTCCTAGAAGGCAACCGAGTTAATTCATAGGTCAATACTTGGAGTGAAGGAAACACTGACATGAGAAAGTCAAGATCGAAAAGATAATTGAACTGCCAGCACTCTTTGATCAAAGGATCACCAAGGATATCCGTCAAACCAATCGTATCAACATTCTCAGCAGCCGATAAGTCGCGTATTTGCATTAGTTGAATAGGCGAAGGCACGTATCTGAAGCTCTTGTAATCCTCTGTGCCGGCCGTTATAGTGGATGAAGTTATAGTGGCCGTGGCCGTCGTTGATGGAGCAGCCTTTTTGCCTTTTCCAAGCGGAGGGCTGATGGCTCGCTGTAAGGATGCCAGAGGACATTTTGTATCATCAACCATAACCTCGTCTACTGTAGAAGCCGTGTCTGGCCCACGGTTGTGATCCAACCTCCGTCGCTTGGCTGGAGGATCCTCGCGAACATAATCTGGGCTCATCTTTGGAAACGAGGAAACAGGACAGAGCAAAATATTGAAATGCAAGGAAGAACATTTGCTAGAAGAGGTGGTTATAAGAAGCATAATCCAAGTCCGAAACCCATGGGTGCGAAAGGGGAGATGGGGAAAGAACTGAGGTTGATGTTGAGATGTGAAAGGTGCCGGGTACGGAGCTTGTAAGCCTCCTACCAAAACAGAACAGTGCGCAAAGCTTGGAAGATTCTCTGCTTTCGGCCTTGTAAATGGCTTCAACGAAGGTTAGTAATGTGAAACTGCTTCAAATCTGCCCTATTTATTCCGGAGTCCAAAGCTGTAACTATATTTTACAGTTTCTGAAAGTGGGGTCTGACTTGACCCCAAATTCGCACATGTATAGCTGGCAGAAAACTAGCAACATCACAAGAGGCAGAGCATTTTGGTTCACGTGTAATAATAGCGATTGCGTACAGATTAAAGAGGATGTTTCTTCATAAGGTAATTTTACTACCAATTTTTGTTTCTCATGGCAGGTAAGCATGTGCTTGTGTTGAGCTAACTCCTACAGCCGCGATCTAACGTCTCATGAAGGCCAGGACCGTTCACAATGAATGCACGAAGAAAAATTGAACGCCCCCACCCAAGCACCATACCAATTGCAAAACGCCCTAATCAACACCCATAACATGTTCGTAGAGAATGGACTTGAATCATAATACGTCCACGATCAAGCCGCACTGGCGCTCACCATGGGCTGCTCGACCTTGGTGATTTGATTGCCAGCTCGGATGATTTTGTTGCCAGCATCGTCCTTGACGTACTGAACGTCCTTGTTCTCCCGCTGGGCTCGCTTCCAGATCTCGACTTCGCAACCACCGCGGATCACGCCAACTCTCATCGTTGAAAGGAGGTTGTGTGCGGCGTTGGAGTGCATATAAACGCCGCCGTTGAACATTGCTGTCGCGTCCTTGCCAAGGCCACTCCTAATCATAGCCTTTCCACCAGGATGCTCGTTCACAAAATCGGTGACATCATGAACGACCCCAGCGACAGCAATCAGACCGCGGCCATTGTTGACTTGGTCGACATAGTCGTCCCACTCGATAACCGGGAGCTGATCCAATGGCACACCCCAGTCCAATTTGGCTCGTTTCTGGTCGAGCTTCTTTTGCTGTTGCTGGACGCGACCCTTCTCGATCTCATTGGCGCGGAACTGCTTCAAATCGTAGGCCAGGCCCATCTTGCTCCAAAGGTAGATAGCCCACTTAGTCGGGTCGTATTGATGCCATTCAATGGCATTGCGGTAATCCGATGGGAACTCATGGTGGAAGTTGTGGTAACCCTCGCCAAGTGTAACCAAAGCCGTGATTATGTGGTCTCTCGGAGAGTTTCGGTCATCGAAGGGCTGGTCACCGAGCCAATGTGCGAGCGAGTTCACGCAGAAGGTGGCCTGTTGAACGAAGAAGATGCGCAGAATACCGGCGTAGATGAACCCACCAAACCAGTCATTCCAGCCGATTCCTGCGACCAGGGAGGGGAAGATCAGACCCATGAACAAGACCACCTTCAGGTAATTCTTATGCTGGAATTGAACAACCGGGTCATCGTTCAAGTCGCTGATGTCGGTACGTCCGATTCTCTTCGGGTTCTGCTTCATGACCATCCAACCGATGTGGGAATACATGAGACCCTTACGGACGCTGTATGGGTCTTTCTGGGTGTCGGTATAGCGGTGATGGGCTCGGTGATCGCGGGACCACCATCGGATCGAGCCTTCAACCGCACCACCGCCTACAGCAGCCAGGAAGATTTGTAGGGGGAGAGTTGCGGAGTAGCTCTTGTGTGCCCATAGTCTATGGTACCCGGCAGTTATCCCCAAACCAGTTGCGAAGTAGTAGACAACTGCCCAAATGGCTGTCGGTAGGCGTAGTGGTGTCCATACGGCAGTGATAAGGCCCAAGATTGGAATGCCGATGATAAGGAATACCTAAATGTACTTTAGCTACTATCTTGATTGGATCGACGTGCGAGCTCTCTTACGTTTAGCCAGTTGATGTGCTTGTACCAATTCTTACGTGTCATGGGAGTGTCGGTAATGTGAGGTTTCCTGGGATCATATTTGGTGTTGCGATTAGGTTCAGAAGTGCCCGCCATCGCAGAAGGCTGCGATGACAGATATTGAGGGTCGACAGCAGACATTCCGGTGACAGGTTGGTGAGAAGGCATAGTAGCTTTGTCTGTTCGAGGAATGCTGGCAGGAGAGAAAGAGAGAGTGGCGAAGAGAGAAGGCGCCAAGAAGGCACCAGGACGGCACCAGGAAGCAAGAATATATGCTCTCGGCGATGTTCTTCGGGAACTACGGGTTTCGGTGACAAAACACGTCTGCGGATGAATGGCGAGGGGGGTTGAAAGTGAAAGAATTGCTGGATGAAGGAACAAAGAAAGTTCAAGCAGCGCGATGTATTAGAGGTTATAATAGGCGACGGAAAGGAAGAATTCGTAAAATGTGCTTGGTCTTGGAAATGTTGAGCCCAACAACATCATAGCCGCTATGACTTCCCACGCAAATTGTGCAGGTGGAGCTAAGCGAGAGCCGGGCCCTTGCATATCTTCATTAATCTGCGTCAGTCAACCCTTCCTAGAACGTGCAATTTTCCTGACTATCTCTAGCTGCGCCTTCCGGAAGCTGTAGAATGATTCAAAGACGGCGCCTGCCTATTTTGTGATGCTAATATTTTGCTAGAAGTCTGGTAGATTCGCCGTTGAGTGGAAGATTTGCATGCGATTTGTGGTGCATACCAGGCAAGCTCTCTGTGGCCCACCGCCTCCCACCAGAAACACGGGGCCATGTCAGCCCTACCTGCAAACAAACTCACGGCCAAAAAAAGGCGGTCATGCTCCCAATCGGAACTTGGCCACTAACCTCGGCAGAATCGAGCCTGCAGGAAGCCCTTGAGAACCGTTGGGGAGGTCCAGATATCTCACGTGTTAGTGACTCTATCATCATGCTGTTTCCTGTATTTTACTTGTGTGTTGCTTTCCAAGGTTCACAGCCTGCAAAGCCATCAATAAACTTCCGCACTGACATGGAATTCTTTATCTTCGTCGTCCATCCACCAACAGAATTTGAGGCACATGCAAACTGATTTGATATGGGCATTGCTGCCTTCAACCCTCCAATCTTAACGTACGCTTTGGCAGAGGACCACTCTCCGACGCGTTAGAGATGGATGATGCCGGAGGTCGTGTCTTCCCAACATAGACTTACTGATATTGTTCAAGAGATGCTGTGATGGTGTTTCCTGTCAACATCATGAAGCTTATCATGATCTCTTCCTGTTCGTCCTAGCTGCAGGATAACTGCACACGAATGCTTCAAGCATGCGCAAGCTCCTCTATTCTGAGCCCCTCTTCTTTCAGCCCCGCCTCTCGTTTCAAGCTTCGTTGCTCTTCAACGCTGTATTGTGTGGTGTATGCCGCCTCACAAAGGCGAATCGCCATCGAAGCCAATTAGGGACTCGCAATGCTGCGCTAGCGCCACGATTTCGGTCGCGTGAGGTTTCGAGTATGGGGGAAGGCTTGCGGTGATGGTATGCGTTCAGGAATACTGTTGGGAGACGCTCACAGGGCCGGTCCATCACACGGCGGACAGCTAAGAGCGCATGCGGACATGGTGTTTATATGCTACTGAAGTGCCTCAACGAGGGGTGACATGATATTGGGATTTTCAAGATTGTATACCTTGAATCTGCTCAATGATTTGATTTTCGCGTGTCGGGTCGCCTATGTGAAGCCGTAGCGCGTCTCATCGTCCCCAGGATGTTAAATGCTGCCATCAGTCTAGAGTTGATGCTGTGATTGTTGGTCAGTATTTATAAGGGATCGACGCTGTACATTCATGCGACAGCAGGCGAGATGGATTTTGATGACTTCAACTCTGTGCGGCCTATTTACGAGCGAGAAATGAAGGAACTCACTTCATCAGCATCTCAGCGCCTCCGCGACTCGGATCAGTCCTGTACTCCGCCAATGGCGCACTCTACGAAAGACCACACGAAGAGGCGAATCCACCAAGACTGTTGTTGGCAAAGTGTCCACAGAGAAGACAAACGGGCCTTTTGTTTCTCCTTTCTTGTTTCTCCTTTCGACAGAAGCTTTGACTTGCTGCCACTCGTTGCAGTACCCCGAATATCCGATGCAGATTCTTCGCGTCATCTTGGCCTGGATTGTTGCACGAATGAACATTTCGGACGATATCGGCGTCCTGCACGCTGTTCTTCGATATGGTCGAGAGCTCTAACGGCAACAAGCATCAAAACCATCTGTTTTGCGGGTTTTCTCCGCGAGCGTGTGGCATCCCTCCGACCTTCCAAGACCCCCGCTGGATGGAGTAGGTCGTCGGAGCCCACCGCGTCACATTTTCTGAGCCGGCCTACCGGCCAATCAAGCTATGGGCTTGTTGCTTATCAGCGCCTCACCTCCCAAGCTTTTACCAAAACCCCTTTGCAAGACGCCCAAATTACCCCCAGAATCCCACATCAGCCACCCAAGCCCGTGGAAACAAGGCGATAGCTGCGGCGGATAACGATGCGAGATCGCAATCCTCGGCCGCTTCCAACAGGCAGTCCTTGACTTCTTCCTCAAGGACTTTGATTTGGACGGGCCAGTCTCGGCTCCAGCCTTCGACCCACTTCCGCATCTAAAAATCTCTGTAAGTTTAGCATGGAATTGTGTATCATGAGGATTGGCACAGATCCGTCTTGTCAATCTATAAAGGAGAGTTACTCCAGCCGTGCTACTGAGGTTATCCATCCTCATCTGAATCAAACCAGTTTCCCTCTTGTGGCGATCTGCAGCCATTTTGCGTCAGCTCCCCGTAATATCTAAGCCATTGAAAAAGCAGACCGCGATCTATCTTGTCTTTCTGCCTTCGCGACCAATCCGGCATCAGTACGAAAAGCGATTCGGAACTACCATTTTCGATAGCTTGAGCCACACTGACAACTATCAAGATCGCCACCAATCATCTTCAAATTCCTCAAAAGATACACTCCAAGGCTTCTTCAATAGCTGATAGTGCGTGAAACATTGAAGACCTTAAAAGGTTCCACCAAACCGTCAAAAAGTGATACCTTATACCACCACTCTCCGCCATGGATGACTCACCAGATCGCATTGGCCCGGATATGAGCCGAAAGCGAACCATTCTTAGCAAAGCTCGCCGCTTTGGCAAGGCATTTACTTCCAAGTAAGCTATCTCCTCTAAAAGTGTCTGCACTGCAGCGATAAAAATGGACTGGGAAGACACCCTTCCAG